>CAMRHE010000065.1:7425000-7712681 GCA_947044405.1 Leptodactylus fallax | reverse complement strand
TCTGTTAACCATGGATATCTCTAAAGAAACATGTGCAGTCATCATTGCACTGCACAAAAATGACCTAACTGGGAAGAGTATTGCAGCTAGAAAGATTGCACCTCAGTCAACAATCTATCGCATCATCAAGAACTTCAAGGAGAGAGGTTCCATTGGTGCCAAAAAGGCTCCAGGGCGCTCAAGAAAGACCAGCAAGCGGCAGGACCGTCTCTTAAAAGTGTTTCAGCTGCGGGATCGGGCTACCAGCAGTGCAGAGCTTGCTGAGGAATGGCAGCAGGCAGGTGTGAGTGCATCTGCACGCACTGTGAGGCGGAGTCTCTTGGAGCAAGGCCTGGTCTCAAGGAGGGCAGCAAAGAAGCCACTTCTCTCCAGAAAAAACATCAGGGACAGACTGATATTCTGCAAAAGGTACAGGGAGTGGACTGCTGAGGACTGGGGTAAAGTCATTTTCTCTGATGAATCCCCTTTTCGATTGTTTGGAACATCTGGAAAACAGCTTATTCGGAGAAGAAGAGGTGAGCGCTACCACCAGTCTTGTCTCATGCCAACTGTAAAGCATCCTGAAACCATTCATGTGTGGGGTTGCTTCTCAGCCAAGGGAATCGGATCTCTCACAGTCTTGCCTAAAAACACAGCCATGAATAAAGAATGGTACCAGAATGTCCTCCAAGAGCAACTTCTCCCAACCGTCCAAGAGCAGTTTGGCGCTCAACAATGCCTTTTCCAGCATGATGGAGCACCTTGCCATAAAGCAAAGGTGATAACTAAATGGCTCAGGGAACAAAACATAGAGATTTTGGGTCCATGGCCTGGAAACTCCCCAGATCTTAATCCCATTGAGAACTTGTGGTCAATCATCAAGAGACGGGTGGACAAACAAAAACCAACAAATTCAGACAAAATTAAAGCATTGATTCTGCAAGAATGGACTGCTATCAGTCAGGATTTGGTCCAGAAGTTGATTGAGAGCATGCCAGGGAGAATTGCAGAGGTCCTGAAGAAGAAGGGTCAACACTGCAAATATTGACTTGCTGCATTAACTCATTCTAACTGTCAATATAAGCTTCTGTTACTCATAATATGAATGCAATTATATTTCTGTATGTGATAAAAACATCTGACAAACACACATAAAAACCAGAGGGCAGCAGATCATGTGAAAATATAATATTTGTGTCATTCTCAAAACTTTTGGCCATGACTGTACACCTTACCATATATTTCACAAATGAGATATAGGCATCTAGCTTCCTGATCCGCCTTGGAATCCAGTATCTTATCCAGGAGGTTCTTATGAAAAAAGATGGCTACCCCTTTAGTCTTACCCTGTACACCACTGCTGTGTGACCATAGAGGGAAATAGCGATTTTTGATGGTGGGCATACGATCAACAAGAAAATGCTTTCTTGGAGGCAGAGAATTTGGATCCTGCGCTTATGGACATCATACAAGACCTGAGAGCCCTTCTCAGGAACATTTAGTCCCTTAACATCAAAAGATGAAACAGTAACGTCTGCCATGTAGAACGGGAGGGGAAGCGGAGAACAGTTAAGGACAATGCTAGGAGGGGGAGAGATAGAGGGCACAGTCGAGAGGGTTAAAGGATGGAAAGAGAGGACAGGAGGAAGCACGGGGTTTGGAGAGAATAAACAAGCGGGAGAGGGTGGAAAGAGCACCCTCAAAAGGGACTATAGGGTGGGAGCATAAGTCTCCAAGTGGCCCCGCACAGCAGGGCCTTAGATATGTGGGAACGAGGAGGGCAGGACACTTAACAGGGGAGCAGGTAGAGAGAGCCAAATGACAGAAAGGATATAGAGCCTTTTCGGCCCCAAAGAGAAGGAGATGAACAAAAAGAAAGAAATATGAACGGGAGCATAATGAATTATGCAAATAGGCAAAAATGGGTATAAGTGAACATAACAAACAACATTATAACAGAAGAAGGTTACAAAGTCCAACAGGACTTCTTTACATAGGTGCCACCTAGGGACACACACTTCTCCCATCTCTTTAAGCAACTGCAAACACCTCGCTTGTAGAAGTCGACAGGTTGCTCCAAAAGCAAGCCACGTTGTAACTTCATTGTTGGAAAGAGGTGGAAGTCCAATCATGCGAGGTCGAGTGAATAAGGGGGATGCAGTAGAATTTAATGCCACAGGAGCATGCTTCCATTTGGGCAACATGTCAGTTGTGAACTGGTGCATTGTCTTGCAGAAGACAGAAACCTTTGGTGAGCATGCCATGTCTCTTGGTTTTGATGGCCTCCCGCAATTTCCGCAGCAGCATAGAACTCACTATGAAGACACATCAGACTGTCCCCCACAGTCACAAGCTTCAAGAAGGCCCTAAAAACTCACCTATTTAGGAAGGCCTACAACCTCCAATAACACTACTGTCACTACACCACCACCTGTATAGTCTTTCCCCTCACCTTCTGTCTCTATCCCTCTCCCCTCATAGATTGTAAGCCCTTGCGGGCAGGGCCCTCTATCCCACTGTGCCAGTTGGTCACTGTTAGCATTGTGTTTGTTTTGTATATTTTGTGTACTGTATGTAAACCCTCAAATGTAAAGCACCATGTAATTAACGTTATTTATTTATATAGCACCAAGGAATTAATAGTGCTATATAAATAAACAATAATAATAATAGTATGCCCCAGTGATCATGGTACCCTTTGCTAGGAAATCCATAAATACTACTCCGTGCTGGTCCCAAAATACTGTGAGCAAGACCTTGCCTGCCGAGGGTTGTGCACGTGCCTTCTTTAGAGGCAGTGAGTCATGATGCTTTCATTGCATCGACTGGACTTTAGTCTCAGGATCATAGTGATGGACCCAGCTTTCATCCTGTGTGATCAGTCTGTTGAAAAAGTCCTCCAAGATTCCATGGCACATCATCAATAGAGCCTGAGAGCATTCGACTTGTTCCTGCTCCTGGAAAGGTGTGAGCAGCCGGGAACCCAGCGAGCGGATACCTTATGCATGTGAAGAAGGTCTTGGATGATCTTTTCCACAGACCCCACACTAATCTTGACATTTTGGGCTAGGTGGCGAATGGTTACGCAGCAATTTTCCAAAATGGCGACCTCCATTTGCTGGATGGTGTGTTCATCAATAGCAGAGTGGGGTTGCCTTGGAATTGGAGCTGTTTCCACCGAAGTCTGACCACATTTGAAATGACGATGCCAGTTCTTGACTACATCATATGATGGGGAATCATCACTACATACAGTGCCTTGCGAAAGTATTCGGCCCCCTTGAACTTTTCAACCTTTTGCCACATTTAAGGCTTCAAACATAAAGATATAAAATTTTAATTTTTTTGGTGAAGAATCAACAACAAGTGGGACACAATTGTGAAGTGGAACGAAATTTATTGGTTATTTTAAACTTTTGTAAAAAATAAAAAACTGAAAAGTGGGGCGTGTAATATTATTCGTCCCTTTTACTTTCAGTGCAGCAAACTCACTCCAGAAGTTCAGTGAGGATCTCTGAATGATCCAATGTTGTCCTAAATGACTGATGATGATAAATATAATCCACCTGTGTGTAACCAAGTCTCCGTATAAATGCACCTGCTCTGTGATAGTTTTCAGGGTTCTGTTTAAAGCGCAGAGAGCATCATGAAGACCAAGGAACACACCAGGCAGGTCCGTGATACTGTTGTGGAGAAGTTTAAAGCCGGATTTGGATACAAAAAGATTTCCCAAACTTTAAACATCCCAAGGAGCACTGTGCAAGCGATCATATTGAAATGGAAGGAGTATCAGACCACTGCAAATCTACCAAGACCCAGCTTTCCCTCTAAACTTTCATCTCAAACAAGGAGAAGACTGATCAGAGATGCAGCCAAGAGGCCCATGATCACTCTGGATGAACTGCAGAGATTTACAGCTGAGGTGGGAGAGTTTGTCCATAGGACAACAATCAGTCGTACACTGCACAAATCTGGCCTTTATGGAAGAGTGGCAAGAAGAAAGCCATTTCTCAAAGATATCCATAAAAAGTCTCATTTAAAGCTTGCCACAAGCCACCTGGTAGACACACCAAACATGTGGAAGAAGGTGCTCTGGTCAGATGAAACCAAAATCGAACTTTTTGGCCACAATGCAAAATGATATGTTTGGGTAAAAGCAACACAGCTCATCACCCTGAACACACCATCCCCACTGTCAAACATGGTGGTGGCAGCATCATGGTTTGGGCCTGCTTTTCTTCAGCAGGGACAGGGAAGATGGTTAAAATTGATGGGAAAATGGATGGAGCCAAATACAGGACCATTCTGGAAGAAAACCTGTTGGAGTCTGCAAAAGACCTGAGACTTGGACGGAGATTTATCTTCCAACAAGACAATGATCCCAAACATAAAGCAAAATCTACAATGGAATGGTTCACAAATAAACGTATCCAGGTGTTAGAATGGCCAAGTCAAAGTCCAGACCTGAATCCAATCGAGAATCTGTGGAAAGAGCTGAAAACTGCTGTTCACAAACACTCTCCATCCAACCTCACTGAGCTCGAGCTGTTTTCCAAGGAAGAATAGGCAAGAATTTCAGTCTCTCGATGTGCAAAACTAATAGAGACATACCCCAAGTGACTTGCAGCTGTAATCGCAGCAAAAGGTGGCGCTACAAAGTATTAACTTAAGGAGGCCGAATAACATTGCACGCCCCACTTTTCAGTTTTTTATTTTTTACAAAAGTTTAAAATAACCAATAAATTTTGTTCCACTTCACAATTGTGTCCCACTTGTTGTTGATTCTTCAACAAAAAATTTAAATTTTATATCTTTATGTTTGAAGCCTGAAATGTGGCAAAAGGTTGAAAAGTTCAAGGGGGCCGAACACTTTCGCAAGGCACTGTACCTGATGACTCCGGATCCCGGAGTCAGGACCAGCCATATCGATAACAGAAAGGGACCCAGCATCATGTGCCGCAGGGCCCCTTTCCGAGGTGAGTAAAAATAACAAACATTTTTACTCACCTGTCCTCGGCGTCCGACGTCATCTTCTGGCGTTCCGGACATCACCGCTGAGGCGCTAAGGCCTGGCCTCAGCGGCCACGTGCGGTGTGCCTCACGTAACCGCTGAGGCCCAATCACAACGCGTGACGTCAGTCGCAGAGAAGAGGAATCTGGCGCGGTGGCAGGATAGCGGAGCAGCGCAAGGAGGTCCAGGAGAGGTAAGGCAAGATAAGTATAACTGTTTGTTATTTGCCCTTACCTCCCCCGGGCCTTCGATAATTATGCTCTGGGGTCTGAAGAGACCCCAGAGTATAATATAATACTAGCACTAAGGGAGTTTGTAGGGCCACTGTGGAGCATTATACTGGGGGGGGGGTAGTATATTATACTGTGCGGGGCCCCTGTGGAGCATTATACTGGGAAGGGGGACCACTGTGGAACATTATACTGGGGGAACCCCTCTGGGCAGTATATTATACTGTGTGAAGGCCATTGTGGAGCATATTATACTGTGTTAGGCCACTGTGGAGCAATATACTGGGGGGAACTGTGGGATGATTATTATACTTTATGGAGCATAGTATATTGGTTGGGGCTGCTGGGGAGCATATTGTACTGTCTGGGGCCACTAAGAAGTAGTATACTGTGTGGAGCCTTATATACCATGTGGGGCCACTATGGGGGTGCTCAGGGGAGCATTTTATACTGTGTGGATCCACTGTGGAGAATTATATACCATGTGGAGCATTATACTGTGGGGGGGGGCTCATAATTCCTGCTGGCAGTCCTGTGTGCTATGTCTGCATTATAGCTCCCTCACTATAATCTTGCACATACGTGTAGTGCCCCATGGCCATGTCATTCCCCATACAGTACTGTGAATGAAATGGTCATGGAGTTATTAGGGCCTACACAGTACTATAGGGGCTTACTATACTGGGAACATACTCAATAATGCCAGATAGTCAGCACATATGTAAGACTTCAGTGAAGGAGCCGTGGTGTAGGCTATTAGCCGGAAGCTGTCGGGTGGGGCCCCAGAACGAGTTCCTCTGGTGGGCCTAAGGCCCTTCTGTCTGACACTGTATAACGGAAAACTATTATATATAAGGGTGGGTTACTATTTATAATTGGGAAACTTAAATATGAGGGGGCTATTATAAGGGGGAACTATTATTTATAAGATGGGCTATTATTTATAAGGGGGGAACTATTTATAAGGGAAGTATAATTGTTAAGTGGGCTTATTTATAAAGGGGGCTATTAGTGATAATGGGGACGATTATTTATGAGAGGGCTATTATTAATAAGGGAGCAGTATTATTTTTACGGGGTGATTGTTACTGATAAGGGGGAATATTACTGATACAGGGCACTATTTATCATTTATAAGGGAGGTATTACTGATAAAGGTGTAATATTATTTATAAGCAGGAACTATTATTTATAAGGAGGCCCTATAATAACTGATGATTGGGTGCAAAAATCTATTAGGCGGTACAAAGGTGCTCATTTGAATTGTGTATGGTAAAATGGGGCTTGTTATTACTTTTTTATTGGCAGAAAGGAGGCGTTATTATAGAGGTTGCCACTGCAAGATGATGGTGTTGTTTGCATATCAGCATTTGGGGCCCCACTTTTAATTTTGCCCAGGGCCTCACTTTGTCTAATACTGGCCCTGCAAACAGTTCTACTTTGGTTTCATCTGACCATATGACATTCTCCCAGTACTCTTCTGGAACATCCAAATGCTCTCTAGCAAACTTCAGACGGGCCCGGATATGTACTGGCTTAAGCAGGGGGACACATCTGGCACTGCAGGATCTGAGTCCCTGGCGGCGTAGTATGTTACTGACGGTAACCTTTGTTACGTATAGTGCCAGCTTCCTGCAGGTCATTCACTAGGTCCCCCTGTGTGGTTCTGGGATTTTTGCTCACCGTTCTTGTAATAATTTTGACTCCACGGGGTAAGATCTTGCGTGGAGCCCCTGATTAAGGGAGATTATCAGTGGTCTTGTATGTCTTCCATTTTCTAATTATTGCTCCCACAGTTGATTTCTTCACACCAAGCTGCTTGCCTATTGCAGATTCAGTCTTCCCAGCCTGGTGCAGGTCTACAATTTTGTTTCTGGTGTCCTTCCACAGCTCTTTGGTCTTCACCATAGTGGAGTTTGGAGTGTGACTGTTTGAGGTTGTGGACAGGTGTCTTTTATACTGATAACAATTTCAAACAGGTGCCATTACTACAGGTAATGAGTGGAGGACAGAGGAGAGTCTTAAAGAAGAAGTTATATGTCTGTGAGAGCCCGAAATCTTGTTTGTTTGTAGGTGACCAAATACTTATTTTCCACCATAATTTGTAAATAAATTCTTAAAAAATCAGACGTGATTTTCTAGATATGTTTTCTCATTTTGTCTCTCATAGTTGAGGTCTACCTAAGATGTCAATTACAGGCCTCTCTCATCTTTTTAAGTGGGAGAACTTGCACAATTGGTGGCTGACTAAATACTTTTTTCCCCCACTGTATCATTACACATGTGCAGTTTCAGCATCCTGTGATAAATAGAAGTGGGTCAGAGGAAATATTTAATGAACGCCCGTCGTGTATATGTATATATATATATATATATATATATATATATATATATATATACAACATAGTGGCATAACTAGGAATGGCTGGGCCCCAAGGCGAACATTTGACATGGGCCACCCCCCGAACCGGTTACGGGTCCCCAAACAGTAAAATATGCCAGCAGAGGCCCCAGATAGTATTATATGCTCAACAGTGGCCCCCACACAGCATTATATGCTCCACAGTGGCCCCCATACCGCATTATATGCTCTACATTGCTCCCCCCACACACACAGTATAATATGCTACCCACAGTGGCCCCACACAGTATAATATGCTCCACACAGTGGTCCACACCCAGTATTATATGCTTCCCACAGTGGTACCCACCCAGTATTATATGCCCCCCATAGTGGGCTCCACCCAATATTATATCCTCCCTAAAGTGACCCCCACACAGTATTATATGCTCCCCACAGTGGTCCCCACCCAGTATTATATGCCCCCCACCCAGTATTATATGCTCTACAGTGGCCCCACCTAGTATTATATGCTCTACAGTGGCCCCCACCCAGTATTATATGCTCTACAGTGGCCCCCACCCAGTGTTATATGCTCTACAGTGGCCCCCACCCAGTGTTATATGCTCTACAGTGGCCCCCGCCCACTGTTATATGATCTACAGGGGCCCCCACCCAGTGTTATATGCTCTACAGTGGCCCCCACCCAGTGTTATATGCTCTACAGTGGCCCCCGCCCACTGTTATATGCTCTACAGGGGCCCCCACACAGTATTATATGCTCTACAGTGGCCCCCACCCAGTATTATATGCTCTACAGTGGCCCCCACCCAGTATTATATGCTCTACAGTGGCCCCCACCCAGTATTATACGCTCTACAGTGGACCCCACCTAGTATTATATGCTCTACAGTGGCCCACACACAGTATTATAGCTCCCAACAGCCCCCCTCCGCTTCGGTGCTATTATTATACTCTGGGGTCTCCTCAGACCCCAGAGTATAATAATCGGAGGCCCAAGGAAGGTGATTAAAAATAACAAACATTCATACTCACCTTGCCTTACCTTTCCTTGGCATCCTCGCTCCATCCTGCCGTCTTCAGGCCCTCTTCCGACATCGCTGCCGAGGCCTGTGATTGGGCCTTAGCGGTCACATGGGGGCGCACTGACGTCATTACGCGGCCGCTGGGGACTAATCACAGCCCTTAGTCATGACGGAGGAGCGCCAGAGAGGATGCTGCGCCCAGGAGAGGTGAGAATGTGTGTTTATTATTTTCAGTCACCTCCCCTGGGCTGCCATCTATTGGAAAGGGGCCTGCAATATGCCAGTGCCCCTTTCCAATAACAGTATGTATAGCGGTCGGGGAACCAGGCTTTCCCCCGACCGCTGTCATAATGGTCCGGGGCCTGGCCATCTCCAGCTGGCCGCGGGCTCCGTAATCTGCCGGGTCCGTTCGCGGTCGCAGGGGGATCATTACTGGTTTGTGGGGTTCACGGTAGCATCTGCCACAGGGCTCCGGGGCCCCTAATGTCCCGGGCCCTGTGGCAGCCGCTACCGCTGCTACCCCGATAGTTACGCCCCTGTATATATATATATATATATATATATATATATATAAAATACTGTATATATACACACATAACAGATACACATAGATTGATCAGTAAGACATTAACCCTGTCATATCACATCAATAAGACAATATGATTGTGTGGAAAAACAAGTCCTATTACAATTAGAACCCACCCCCCCCCCCCCTTCCCATTTTCAAAACTGCACCTAACCAAGTTTCACAGAAATTAAAACAATATGGAGGTGAAACTTAAAAATGTAATTTTTTTTCAATAATACATTAATTTATCCCTAAAATTAACACATTCACAAGTTAAAGGAGAAAATGCATCTAACAGTTTGTTAACAGTTTGTTCCCAAGTACGGAAACCACATGTGGCTGTAAGCCGATGTTTGGACACACAGCAGCGCCCAGAAGGGAAGGAGCGACACTGGGTGTTTGAAAAGAAAATTTTGCTGGAATAGTTTTCAGGTGCCATGTCTCATTTGCAGAGCCCCTAGAGTACCAGAACAAAGGAAACCCCCAAAAGTTACCCCATTTTGGAAACTTCACCTCTCACATAGTGAGCATTTTGACCCCACAGACATTTAACAGATTTTATTAACATTGGGATGTGTAAATGAAAAATTACTAAAATGTCACATTAACCCCAAGGTTTTCATTTACACAAGGGGTTAAAGGAAAAAAAAAATGCACCACACAGTTTGTTAAATAATTGCTCCTGAACATGGCAATACCACATATGTGGTCGTAATCTTCTGTATGGGTACATGGTGCTCATAAAGGAAAGAGCGCTATTTGGCTTTTGGAGGACAGATTTTGCTGGAATAGTTTTCAGGTGTCATGTTGCATTTGCAGAGCCCCTAAAGTACCAATACAATGGAGACTCCCTAAAAATCACAATTCTAGAAACTATATCGATCAAGGAATTTCTCAAGAGGTATTATTATTTTGAGCCCAAGAGTGCTTCCCAAAAATTAATGTACAACGTGAAACTAGAAATTTTTAAAGAAATATGCCATTTCAGAGCCTAGCATGTTGTTCCAACTGTGTGTCATCAGAGACACGCGCTCCTAAAACTTTTAAGTGGGTTATCCTGGGTACAAAAAACTTGTATATCTGGAAATAAACTGCTGCTTGGACACACAGCAGGTCTCAGAAGGGAAGGAGCACTGCGCTTTTTCGCTTTTGGGAGTATAGATTTAGAGGGACTTTCTGGACATCATGTTGTTTGTGCAAAACCCTGGAGGTGCCAGTAAATTGGAATTGTCCAAGAAGTGATCCCATTTCTTAGGGGCGATTTTAAAGGTTTATGCAAACGTGACATGGCATCCAAAGATCAACAATCTACATCTGCGCTCCCAAAATCGCGTAGCTTTACTTAACATCTGCTCCTTGCTGTGTGCCCAAGCTGCAGTTTATACCCATATGCATGATACTGTTGTACCCAAGATAACATACTTAATGCCATATGTGGGTATAAACTGCTGTTTGGGCAGAGCCAGGCACAGAAGGGAAGGAGTACTATTTTGGTTGTCGGAGCACAGTTTGGTTTTTGGACGTCATGCCTTTTTTGCAGAGCCACTGAATTGCCAGTCAAGTGGAATCCACAGACATGTGACGCAACTTTGGAAGCTACACCCTTCAAAGGATTTATCAAGCGGCATAGCGAGCATTTTTAACCCTTGAGTGTTGCATTAATTTAATTTCTAGAAATAAATGTGCAGCTGATAATGAAAAGAGATACACCATTTCAGTGTCTGATATATTGCGCCCAGCTTGTGCCAGCAGAGACACAAAGTCCAAAAACTTGTAAGCAGGTATCCCGGGCAAAAAGCTTTTGGAGCATTCATCTTTGATACAAGCCGGGCACAACATATTGCACACTGAAATGACGTATTGCTGGAAAAATTGTCATTTTCACCTTTCACCATCAGCTGCGTATTTATTTCTGGAAAATAAATTATAGCAACACTTTGGGATTAAAAATGCTCACTGTAACCCTGGATAAATTCCTTCAGGGGTGTAGTTTCCAAAATGGGGTCATGTGTCATGGGATTTCACTTAACTTGCATTTCAGAAGCTCTGCAAAAGTGTTATGGTGTCCAAAAACCAAAGAGCGCTCCTTTCCCTTCTATACCCGGCTGTGTGCCCAAATAGTAGTCTATATCCACATATGACATTAAGTAGGTTATCCTGGATACAACAGTGTCATACATGTGGGCATAGACTGCAGTTGGGCACAAATGTGAAAGAGCGCTATATGGCTTTTGGAGTGCAGATTTAGATGTTTGGTATCTGGATGCCATGTGGAATCCCCTAAGGAGTGACCCCATTTTGAAAACTGCACCCTTCAAAGAATTTGTCAAGGGGTGTAGTGAGCATTAGTTTCACAGATGTGAATGCACAGCGGATGGTGAAAAGTGAATATGTAAGTTGTGCAGAGGGTATTGGCTACACCAAATTCCTTAATTCCCCAGTAGGTCATATGATTAAGGGGGGGTGGTCACTTCTGGTGTCTTTTCCTTCGTAACTTCTAAATTTGGGATGTACCCTGATATACGCTCGAACAGCTTATACATTCCCTTCCTGCTGCAGCCAGTTGTATTCTAATGATTTGGCGATTTTGTTTTTTTTTTGGTCTTCACATTGTACAAGCTATATTTTTTTTATTTTTCTGGTGATGAAGCCATATGAGGGCTTGTTTTTTGTGGTATGAGATGCATTTTGTAATGACACAATTTTTGGGTGCCTATAATTTATTGACTAAATTTTATTAACTTTCTTGGTGGATTAAAAAAAAAAACAAAACAAAAAAAAACAAAAACGCCCATCAATTGTGGCATTACTTTTTACCTATTAAATTTTTTTTTCTTGCACTGAACAGCATGAGTAACATGTTACCTTTTTTTCTGTCGGTCAATACGATTACAGTGATACTTAATTTATATTGTTTTTTATGCGTTACTAATTTTGCAGAACAAATACCCATTTGGGGACATAAATCTATTATTTTTGCATCGCCATCTTCTGAGATGCATAACCTTTTTTTATTTTTCGGTTGACAGAGTTGGTTGATAGCTTATTTTTTGCGGGACGCCTTGTGCTTTTTAATGGTACTGTTTTAGGGTACATGACTTTTTGATCACTTTTTATAGCATTTTTGTAAGACAAGATTCTGGAAAATCATTATTTACTGCGTTTTTTTTTTTCACTCCCCCCGATGTTCACCGTGCAAGTTAAATAATGTTTCAGTTTAATTATATGGGTTTTTAAGGGGGGCACAGGTAACCAATGGGGGGATTATTGTCGCGGAAACCCTTAAATGCTGAGCTCCGCCCGGGGGTAAAGGAGCAGTTACAGCTAACACCCGCTCCCAATGCCATAATAGTAAGGCACCTGACCTCTTGAACTAGCCAGCAGCACCATAGTAGGCAGCGCTTGTCACCTAGGGGTTAAAGAAAGTGGACAGAGGACCACACCACAGATTTGCAAATATGTTGAATAGATGCATGCCTCTCCACCCAAGAAATGGCCATAGAATAAGTAGAATGGGCTCTAAGCTCTGAGGAAAGGGAATTCCTTTTTGAAACAGGTTAGGGATATGGCTTGCTTTAACCATCTGGCCAAAGTATTTCTACAAGTGCATCTCAATAAATTAGAATATCATCAAAAAGTTTTTATTTTTTTGTAATTCAATTGAAAAAGTGAAACACATATATTATATTGAGTCATTACAAACAGAATGAACTTTTTCAAGTGTTTATTTATGTTAATGTTGATGATTATGGCTTACAGCCAAGGAAAACCCAAAAGTCATTATCTCAGAAAATTTGAATAATTAACCCAAAACAGCTGCAAAGGCTTCCTAAGCGTTTAAAAAGGTCCCTTAGTCTGGTTCAGTAGTCGACACAATCATGGGGAAGACTGCTGGCTTGACAGATATCCAGAAGGTAGTCACTGACACACTCCACAAGGAGGGTAAGCCACAAAAGGGCATTGCTAAAGAAGCTGGCTGTTCACAGAGTACTGTATCAAAGCATATTAATGGAAAGTTGAGTGGAAGGAAAAAGTGTGGTAGAAAAAGGTGCACAAGCAACCAGGATAACCGCAGCCTTGATAGGATTGTTAAGAAAAGGCCATTCAAAAATTTGGGGGAGATTCACAGGGGAGTGGACTGCTGCTGGATTCAGTGCTTCAAGAGCCACCACACACAGACGTACCCAGGACATGGGCTACAAGTGTCGCATTCCATGTGTCAAGCCACTCATGACCAATAGACAACGCCAGAATCGTCTTACCTGGGCCAAGGAGAGAAAGAACTGGACTGTTGCTCAGTGGTCAAAGGTGTTGTTTTCAGATGAAAGTAAATTTTGCATTTCATTTGGAAATCAAGATCCCAGAGTCTGGAGTAAGAGTGGAGCGGCACACAATCCAAGCTGCTTGAGGTCTAGTGTGAAGTTTCCACAATCAGTGATGGTTTGGGGAGCCATGTCATCTGCTGGTCTAGGTCCACTGTGTTTTAACAAGACCAAAGTCAACGCAGCCGTCTGTTGGAATTCTCATTTTCCAACAGAACTTGGCACCTGTCCACACTGGCAAAAGTACCAATACCTGGTTTAATAAACACAGTATCACTGTGCTTGATTGGCCAGCAAAGTCGCCTGACCTTAACCCCATAGAGAATCTATTGGGTATTGTCAAGAGGAAGATGAGACACCAGACCCAACAATGCAGATGAGCTAAAGGCTGCTATCTAAGCAACCTGGGCTTGCATAACACCTCTGCAGTACCACAGTCTGATCCATGCCATGCCGCATTGATGCAGTCATTCATGCAAAAGGAGCCCCGACCAAGTATTGAGTGCATTTACTGTACATACTTTTCATTTGACCAACATTTCTGTGTTAAATAATTTTTTTACATTTGGTTTTATATAATATTCTAATTTTCTGAGATAATGAATTTTGGTTTTTCCTTGGCTGTAAGCCATAATCATCAACATTAACATAAGAGTAGATGTGATAGCCACTAGGAAAACCTTTTTCAAGGATAAACGTTTAAGGGAAATTTCTTCCAGTGGTTCGAAATAAAAACCTCTAGCCAGACCTGCTAATACTATATTCAAATACCAACTAGGGACATATGGAATTGAAACTGGAGTACATCTTGAGACACCTTTTACATATCTATCTGCCCATGGATCGTCTGCTAGCTTAATTTGGAATAATGCACTAAATGCTGATATCTGAACTTTGGTGGTAGACAGAGACAAATCCTTATCAAACCCTTCTAGTTTAGTAAAGAATTCCAAGTACTAAAGTAAATTTTTGATGTTACATGTTTTCTAGCTTTCACAAGGTAGTCACTACCGAAGGACCCTTTCCTTTTAAGATAGACTTTCAGTATCCATGCTAAGAGGTGCAAACTCTTCACCCCTGGATGGAACATGTGTCCCTGGTACAGAAGGTCATCTTGTTCTGGATTAACACTGTAATCTGCAATTGACAAATTCTGTAGTCAGGTCAACCATGCCCTTCTGGGCCAGAAGCGAACAATTAGTATTACTTTTGGTCGGAAGATTTTCCACCCCAGAGTACAAAGGATAGTAATAACTATGTTTGTCTATGAGTAGACAGGGATACTGGGGAAAATTCCCCAGGGCCATAGAGATGCTGAATGGTTGTGCCTGGAATTGAAAGTGAAGTATTTTTGACCCTTCTCTTACTGCAAATCTTAGGAACTTGTGGTCTTCTTTGTGAATGGGAACATGATAATAGGCATTTTTAAATCTATAGATACCATGTAGCAATCTGGAAATAGGAGACTTACGACTGACCATATTGTCTCCATCTTGAATTTCCAGTACCTCAAGAATCTGTTGCGGATCTTCAAATATATTATGGCCGTGAATGCAACATTGTGTTTGGTGACATTAAAAAAAAAAAAAAAAAAAAGATTTGATTATCGTATATCTTTTGGGGGAGCTGGGTAAATCATTCCTGAGACTACAAGAGACCTGATTTCTTTATGAATAACAAATGGTTTTTGTCCCCAAATTTTGTTATGTTACCATGAATCTAGAGGGGAGAGAGTTCCTGAATTCCATTCTGAGGCCTTCTCAATTAATTCTCAGTTCCCAACAAATGTTGGATATGGTCATCCAGGAATTCCAATAATCTGCCCCACACCTTATCCCTGACATCATTGAATGGGCTTCTTTTTATTGGCATCCTGAGACTTGGCTCTTTGGGCATATTCTTAGAGAATTTCCATCTATTTTTTCTTTGATTTTCCCCCTTCCCAGTTTCTACAAAAAAAAACAAAACAAAAAAAAAAAAACTTGTAGAACTAGACTGGGGAAACATCTTCTGACTAGCCTGTTTTAGCCAACAGATCGTCTAGATCTGCAGGAAGGGTAGAACACACAACCTGTTTTTTGATGCCAGGTCACCAGATCATGTCTTAAGCCAGATAGCCCTTCTGGCCAAATTTGCAGATGCCAAGGCACTAGCAGAAAGCTTAAGTGCGTCTGTCATAGAAGGGCAACATAATTTGTTGCTTACAGTGAGAAAAGGAAGGGAAAATAAAATCTTTTCTCTGGGAGCCCATGAACACCAAACAAATTTTGCTACAGTCTTCAAAGCCTGTCAGAACTCTAAGGCGCAGGTAACATCAGAGATCTGCCTTCTCTTCCAATTAAGAAGGTGGTATTTTTAAACCTTGCTGAAGTTCAGTCATGTGCATGTGATTGTCTAGTGCAGTTGGCTCTTTACTCTGCTAGAGAAGACTTGTTTTCTACTCCCCGGTTCTGACTTCTGGCTTTGTTCTTCTGCTTAATCCTCTTGGTTTCTGATTTGGATTTGGTTGCGACTTCTTGGATTTGACTTTGGCATGGGCTCGGAGTCTCCATTGATTATCGTTTTTTTGACTTCTCCTTACACTTCTGGTACGACTTGTTGATTACGCTCCTAGTCTTCCTAAGGTAACGGATTTCGTTCTATATATCTGCAAGTGCATCTGTTGTATTATTCTTGTCCTGGCTTTGCGACCTGGGTCCCGAGCAGCCAAGTCCATCACCTCTCTCCAGGCTCTGGTGAAAACATAGGGAGTGCCTTAGCTTCTGCATTCCAGGATAATGTTGGATAATAGGAAGAAATTTACTTGCAGATTTCAGACCTTGGGGATTTTCGGGAATACCTTCATTGGGGAATTGCATATGTTGCTACTCCTTAACAGTCAGCTTTTCAAAGAGAAGGGAACTTTTCCTAGTGACCTTGGATAAGGAAACATCAAGTTTAGGAGGTCTGTCCAAACAGGCTATATAAGTTTCATCAAAAGTATATTTCCTCTAAATAGATTTATTGACATAAGGCCTTAAGTTCAGGAAGTTTCCACTCCTTCTTGATTAGTGCCCAAAAGATTGAATAGAGAAAACCCTACGTCCAGGAGCACCAAGTTCAGCAACCATAGAATCCTGAATAGATTTTTCCTCATTAACGTCTTCCAGGTTCATTGTGGCTCTAATAGCTTTTGGAAGTTGATCAGTGTCTTCAGAGGGATGAAGAAGGTTGCCTTAGGAGGCATCTGAGGAGGAGTCCCAATCCGAGGAATCCTCCTGCTCTAGAACAAATTTTTCTTCCAAATCAGAGTCAGCAGGCTGTATAGATGCAGAGAAGGTAGAGGGAAGATCAGTCATCTTAAAGGGAGTCTATCATTGAGATTTTAAATTTTTAGCTAAGGTTATATTCATGTTGCCTTTAGAAATGCTATTGTAGGTATACCTTTTATTTCCTGACTCTTGCCGGCATTTTTCAGAAAAAGCCTTTTTCTTGTTATGTAAATTAGCTTCCTCGGAGCACAGGGGGCGTTCCCCCTGTGCGCCGAGCACCCCTCGTGTCATCACTCTCTCCCTGCATTGCCGCCCCCTTCTTCCTTCTTGTTGATGCCTTCTCCTCCTCTTCTTTGCTTCTTCTTCTGGTCAGCTCAAACATATGTGAGATTTCGTTCACTCCAATGGGAGAAAGAAGCTTCTTCCTCCCGTCAGCTTGAACGAAATCTCATGCATGTGCGAGATGTTGTTCACGGTGATGGGAGAAAGAAGCAAAGAGGCGGAGGAGGCGTTAACAAGAAGGAAGAAGGGGGCGGCGATGCAGGGATAGGGCAATGATGCGGGGGGTGCTCGGACAACAGGGTGAACGCCCCCTGTGCTCCGTGGAAGCTAATTTATATAACAAGAAAAATTGGATTTTTTTTTGTACTCACCGTAAAATACTTTTCTCGTTGTATTCACTGGGGGACACAGCACCATGGGTATAGACCTGGGCACTAGGAGGCTGACACTAGCAAATTAAAAGATTACGGCTCCGCCTCTGGTCTATACCCTTCTCACAGACACTGTGCAAGTCAGTTTGTACCAGAGCAGTAGGAGAAAGACACCAAAGAGCAAAAAAGAGCACGAAATCAACAAACACCAACATGTCCTGCATCCGAAAAAGAAGCAAAATAGCTCGGGCAGGAACAACAGGAAAAAAGCAAAGGTGGGATCTGTGCCCCCCAGTGAATACAACAAGAAAAGGATTTTACGGCGAGTACAAAAAAATCCTATTTTCTCGCTTATTTCACTGGGGAACACAGCACCATGGGATGTCCAAAAGCAGTTCCAGAGGGCGGGAATCATGTGAACAACCCAGCGCACAGCCGCCTGCAAAACCTCACGGCCGAACCATGTGTTGGCAGAGGTCACAGAACGGAAAGTATGAATGAAGACCAGGTGGCAGCCTGTCGACTTGGACAGCAGAAAACTGATGCAGATCAGCACAGGAGGCCCCAACAGTTCTCAGAGAGAGCCAAAACACGGAAGGGCAGAGCACAACCCCTAAGTCAATAGGCCTCCTAGATCGCAGACCGGAGTCATCAGGAGATGAAAGCCCAGGAAGCAGGCAGTTCCTAGTGAGGGCCCCCCGAGGGATGACAACAGAACAATGTCAGTCCGTCAGAACGAAGGAAAGAGTCATAGAAAGCAAAATAGACCCAAATGGCCCGGACAAAATCCAGGCAGCGAAGAGAAACGCCAGCATGGATGCTCGACGACCGGGCAGAACAATGACAAGCTACGCCCTGTAGATGACAAAGGAGGAAACCACCAGAAGGGTGTAGGCGGACGAAGGACAACCATGTACATGTCGAGAACCCGAAGGGAGGCTGCCGGCATGGAGACCCTGCGGATGGAGGCAATGGCCCCTGGAAAGTGACCTTCCAGGCCAGAAGGCAAAAGGGGGGGAACCCTGCAAAGGCTGGAAGGGGGAGCCTGATGCACCGAGAGGGGAGAGCACGCCACTCCCAATAGGAAAGTCTTCACCTGAGGCCAGAAGGCCAGTGTCTTCAGAAAAAGAACTGAGAGGGCAGAGACCTGTCCTTCAAGAGAAGACGACCAAGACCGTGATCCAGACCAGACTGGAGAAAAACCAGGAACAGAAAAGGAAAAGGAGAGCGAATGACAAACAGTACTCTCACCACAGCAGGCCTAAGACTTCCATGAGCAAAGGTAGAACCTGGCTGACTGTGGTTTACAGGCCTAATGCATGGTCTGGACAACAGGTTCCGAAAACCCATAGCATTGCAGAAACTCGGCTACACCAGCCACACAGTTAAATGCAGCTGAGGCAAGGCAGAGCAGAAAAGCGGTCCTTGAGACAGGTGGTCAACCTGCAGAGGAAGAGGCCAAGGAGCGCCCGCCAGCAGGAACATGAGATCCGAGTACCAGGCCCAATGGGGCCAAGTCGGATGCACGAGGAAGGCCGGAACCCCTTCGGACTCAAACATCTTGAAATCCTAAGAAGAAGAGGAGGGAAAAGGCACAGAAGGAAGTCCGACCTGGGAATCACAAGAACGACAGCGGCAATGGCCCGAGGGCCCAGGGACTTGGCAACTAGGCAGGGGAATCTGTGACTCAGGAGGGAGACGAAGGGGTCGAAACGCCCCACCAGGAGCACAGCCAGAGGCGACCTACGGAAGAAGCGACACTTGCCCGGGAACTTTTCCTCGGATAGGTCATGAGACGCTCCGTCCACCGAAGAGGGTGGGAGGCTTCTTAGAAATTTGGTCCTCCTGCTTACACTATGAGGAACTCTCATACTCATCCATCTTCCAATACTCACCTGTCTGGCGTCTTCAGGCACTGAAGGGTCACCCCCTTGGTAGGAACTCGTACGTGGGAGTGGGGCGACCGATACTGCGACCGCCGCTGCGGCGATTGGTGACTGGGTGACCGGCGAGGCGCTCTTTTGCAGAGCGCTGCACCTGCAGGAAGGTACAACTAGTGTGGCGTACACGCTGACGACCCCCTGCACCTGAAAGAAAAGGAAAAATAAAAACTATGTAAGACACAAAGACCTGAGTCAGGTCGTGTCTGCTTCCTACAATACTAGGTTTAAAACTGACTAGCGCAGCGTCTGTAAGAAGGGTATAGCCCAGTGGCGGAGCCGACAGCTTTTAATTTCCTAGGGTCAGCCTCCTAGTGGCCAGGTCTATACACATGGTGCTGTGTCCCCCAGTGAAATAAGCGAGAAAAGGCTTTTTCTGAAAAACGCTGGCAAGAGTCAGGAAATAAAAGGTATGCCTACAATAGCCTTTCTAAAGGCTACATGAATATAGCCTTAGCCAAAAATTGACGCTTCACTATAAAAGTCGTTCCTTTCTTTTATAGTGAAGCGTCCTCTCCTCACAGTTATCAAGATCTCGGGAGTAATGGAGTCCTCTTTAACAGACAGGGAAACCAAATGAATGCAATGTAATCCAACAGCAGATTCCACTCAGCACACTGACAGTCCTGCTGAATCCATACACTGAGCTGGGATGTAAGCCGGGATTTAGCAGTTACTGTCCGGTACTTCAACAGCACTGCGAGTCTCTATCTGTGGCATCCATATACACAGTCACAATGTCAGTCTCACTGATCAGCCACTGAGCACAGTTCCTTTCACGTGGACTCACTAGTCCTGTTGTCTCTTTACACTCTGTCTCTGGATCAAGATACAGCTTCGCTGCACAGAAAAATCTCCACACCATTTCAATACAGCACAGACACCTGTGTTCTCTCTTGCCAAGATGGCTGCTGCTCTCTGTTCTCGTCACTTCCTGCTTCTCTGCTCACACTCTGTCTGCAGAACAGGCAGGCTGACATCAAAGGGGGTCTGTCACTCCAGCATCATGTCACAATTACAATGGCTGCTGTCTTAAAGGAACAGAATCACAGAAACACATTCAACATTAACAGTTTATACAGAGAAATGAAGCTTAGGACAACATTGGCTGTCTCTTACAGGGGTAAACCCCCCTTTAAGGGGGGCAATGGGGTTTTTCTGATATTATTAGGGCTCTGATTCCATCAAAAATGGAAGGGGATTCATCTGAAAGAACTTTGGGTAATCCTTCTTCTAAATAGGTTACAATCTTTTTCCATTTCTTTGGGGATACTTCTCATAGGAAGCTTTTTAGTGCTCATTTCAGCCTAGGAGATAAAATAAACAGAAGTAATCAATACAGTAACCGTAGGTCCACTTATGATTTCTAAAGGGTAAGAGAAGCATGCAGGAATGAATTCAATACCATGGTGGGATGTGTAGGCACCTCAGGAACATCACATTTAGTTCTCCTCCAACATGATGATGTAACAAGTCAACAACTCTGGAGAGAAGAAAAAGGTCCCCTGGCTACTGCCACAAAAGTCTTTAGCAGAGCGTCTATGTTGCCAGGTGTATACGGAGATACACCCTCCCCTCTTTCTCAAGCTGCAGGAAGAAACACTGTAGCGCTCTGTGAGATGCCAGACCACCATCTTATGTTGCACCAGACTTTACCATTTCAGGTCACATGTCACTGGACCTTTCATCCTGCGTTTAGGTCATGATTCCTCCCCCCGCACCATATTGGATGAAGAGAGGATCACACCCACACATGTGACCATGGACCACTCGCATAAAGAAAGCTCTGCCTCCCACATGTGAACTCAGAAAAAAAAATGCAGAAGTATGCTGCACCAGACAGCAACACTTCACAGTCAACCACAATACAGCCCAGTATGACATTATGGCAGTCAATCTAAGCAGTTGGCAGATAATATCAGGCCTTCTGTTAGAGTGAATATGAAGGGGAGACTAATGCTGAGGGTTACATGGACCAGTGACTGTCCTCTCTGCTGTCTGTAACATCATGTCTTCTCTTTATCTGAAATTGAATCTTACAAACACTGAACTTCTTGTGGTCCCTCCATCTACTAACCGACCTAACCCTCAGTGGCCTTACAATTACCCTGAGGCGTAATGCCCGCTGCTTGGGGGTTGTATTTGATTCAGATCTCACCTTTACCCCACATATTCAGATACTTGCACGCTCTTGCCACTTGCACCTTAAAAACATCTTTAGAATTCGCCCTTTTCTCACCATGAAAACATCAAAAACCCTCATTATCACTCTGATTCTCTCTCGTCTTCACTACTGCAATTCTCTTCTAATTGGGCTTCCTCTTACTAAACTCTCCCTACTACAATCTGTCCTGAATGCAGCCGCCAAACTCATCTTTCTGTCAAACCAGTACACAGACGCATCTACCTTGTGTTGCCCATCCATCACAGAATACAATATAAAATGATCACACTGACCCACAAATCCATCCATAGCACTGCACCCCCCTATATCTCCTCTCTCATCACTGTCTACCGCCCTAACCGTCCTGTGCGTTCTGCCAATTACCTTAGACTTCCATCCCCTGTTATCTGATCATCCCACTCCCGTCTCCAAGACTTTTCTCGAGCTGCACCGGTGCTCTGGAATGCTTTACCCAAGACAATCCGATTAATCCCTAACTACAGCAGTTTCAAAACTGCCCTAAAATCACAGCTGTATGGTCAGGCTTATCACATGACCTGATCACAGTGTAGTGTGCGGAGGTGTAGAACAATAACACCTTTTATCCTTCCTCCTCTGTTCCTCAGACCCTGGCCCCTCCATCTAGAAGTTACACTACACTCCTTGCACTTAGTGTCTGTTGGTGACAGGTTCATACAGCTTCAGTTACACAACCTTTTCTATTAAAAGATGGCTGGACCATGGTAGCAAACAAGCCCTCTGACCTCTTGTGTCCCCCTATCTCCTCATAGAATGTAAGCTATTGCGAGCAGGGCCCTCACTCCTATTGTTTGATATGTTTATTTCTTTGTCACATTGTAATGTCTCATATTGTCTGTTCATGTGTCCTCTGATTTGTGAAGTGCTACTGAAAATGTTGGCGCAATATAAAGTTATTATTATTATTAACAAACAAAGTCCTGGTAGTCTGAGCATACTCCCAGTCCCAAGGTCCATAAGATCAGAGCAACAGCTCTGAAAAAGTCTACCTAAAAGGACAGAAAACTGCAGTGTTGCCAAGAGGAGGCCCACAAAGATATAACTCATTCTGCAAAAAAAGAAATCCCCATACAATAATGTTGTGGCTCTTACAATATGGAAACACTAAAACAAATTTTTATTAATCCCTTAATTACTTTCCAAAAGAGTCATCAGGAGGGCTGATTTTTTGCTAGACCAATTATACTTCCTAATGGCACCATTTAATATTCTTTACAATTTACTGGGAAGCTGGAAAAAATTGCAGTTGACATTTTGTTTTGTGTTTATGGTGTGCCTTGTTCCGTGAAAATGACATATTGCCTATATTTGTAGTGTGAGTAACAGGGATACCAAATTTATATTTCAATTCAATAACTTGGAACAAATTGAAATATTAAAAAAAAAAAAAACCTCTTTGCATTACCATAGTGTTATACCTTTCACTTTTTTATATTTCCATGTACTGAGCTGTATAAGGGACTTTTTTTTTTGAAGGACATGTTTTTATTGGTACCATTTTGGGGAATGTCTGACATTTAGATCACTTTTTATTCAATTTTTTGATTAGCAAAATGGTGGGGAAAAATGGTAATTGGGCTATTTTAATTTGTTTTCTCCTACAGAATTCACTAGTTGAGATAAGTAATCATATAATTACTTACCTGTAATTTGATTTTACAGAAGCCATGAAGAGCCACTTCCTGCAGGATTTTTGGAACGACAATTAATTCCCTCTGATTGGAAGAGCTTCCCTGACAAGGAGCCCTGAATGGAAAAAAAAAAAAAAATCATCATATAGGTGGGATCCCCACCCTCAGGGGCTGGTGTCAGTCGTAATTACTAGGAGATTCAGAACTTTCCAATGAACCCCTATATCCAGATTTTCCTTTTTGAGCCACAAAGTAAGAGAAACCCTGTTAGCTGGGGAACTGCACATAATCAAGTCTAGGACCTTATTCTCGCGACATTAGGCAGACAAGATTCCCAACTGCAGATCCTGAGAATGGGTCCAGGAAACCCTTACCTATAGACACATATGAGCACTGAATCAGAGATCTCACCAGGGACTGAAAATTCCCCATCTTGTCCCCTGGAAGAAAACACATCTGGGATACTGAATCATGAATGATCCCTAAAAAAATCTGCTGGAGGGAAACAGCCTGGATCTCACACAATCCTGCCCAACTGTGCCAGAATATTAAGGACATGACTCTCTCTGTGTAGACCTGGCTACAATAAGAAAGTCATATTATACTATTATTATTATTAATAAATAATAATAATAATAATATATAACATTATTTATATAGCGCTAACATATTCTGCAGCACTGTACAATGTGTAGGGTTCAAGTACAGACAAAAAAAAAAAAATACATTACAAAGAAATAGTCAATTCACACAATAGGACTGAGGGCTATGCTCGCAAGAGCTTACCATCTATGAGGAAGAGGGGGTGACACAAGAGCTAGCAGGGACAGCATCGGAGGTAGCATTGCTTATACAATGGTCAGACAATTTTGTAATAGAGGTTACTGTCATTACACATATATAAAGCTGTATGAGACATCATCAGTCGTGTCCTGTAATGTGCAGATGGTGCCTGGACATATAAAGTTAGTCTGAAACGGCATCATATACTGTGAGGTAATGTGGGAGCGTGAACAGAGGAGGGTTCGTTTTAGGGATTCTAACTACAGAAGGGTTTACATTAGGAATTGTGATAGGCCTGTCTGAAAAGATGTGTCTTTAGTTTGTGTTTGAAGCTGTAGAAATTGGGAGTTAATCTGATTGTCCAGGATAGAGCATTCCAGAGAAGTGGTGCAACTCAAGAGAAGTCTTGGATACGGGAGTGGGAGGTTCTGATAATAGAGGATGTTAGTCTTAGGTCATTGAGTGAACAGAGAGCATGGGTTGGGCGATAGATAGAGATGAGGGAGGAAATGTAGGGAGGTGCAGCATTATGGAGAGCCTTGTGGATGAGGGCGATAAGTTTATATTGTATTCTGTATTGAATAGGCAGTCAATACAGTGACTGGCACAGACCGGAGGCATCACTGTAGTGTCTAGACTGATAGATGAGCCTGGCCGCTGCATTCAGAATAGATTGTAGATGGGAGAGTTTAGTAAGGGGAAGATCAATTAGTAGGGAGTTACAGTCGTCAAGGCAAGAGTGAATCAGGGCAACAATAAGTGTCTTTAGTGTATCTCTGGTAAGGAAAGGGTGTATTCTGGAGATGTTTTTGAGGTGGAGATGACATGAGCACGCGAGTGATTGGATATGGGGGGGTGAAGGAAATGTCTGAGTCAAACATAACCCCGAGGCAGTGGGCATGCTGCTTAGGAGTTATGGTAAGGCCAGAGACTGCAATGGAGATATCAGGGACAGATCCATTACATGGTGGAAACAGCCGTAGTTCAGTCTTTGAGAGATTCAGTTTCAGATAGAGCAAAGACATGATATTTGAGACAGCAGAGACAGTCACTGGTGTTCTGTATTAGCGCAGGGGTCATGGGATGACGTATATAATTGGGTGTCATCAGAATAAAGATAGTACCGGAAGCCAGATCTGGTGATGGTTTGTCCAATGGAGGCTGTGTAGAGGGAGAAGAGCAGGGAGCCTAGGAGCGAGCCCTGAGGAACCCCAACGGCAAGGAGAAGAGTTGAAGAAACAGAGCCTGCAAATGATACACTGAAAGCGTGGTCTGAGAGATAAGAGGAGGACCAGGAGAGCGCGGTGTCCATGAGGGATGAGTGATAAGGGATGAAAAAAATGTCTCTCCCATTTCTGCCATTAACTTGGTAAACACCCATGGGGCCATAGAGATGACAAAGGTTAGAATCTGAAATTGGTAGTGCAGAATGGACCCCCTGCCCTTATTTCTACCGCTGACCTCAAAAACTTCTGATACCCTGGGAAGCTCAGGATATGATAGTAGGCATCTTTTAGATCTATCCCTGCTATCTGTCAATTGAGAATCATTAAGTTTACCGCTGGCCTTTTTTTCTCCATCATGAACTTTTTGAATAGTAAAAAATTTATCAGGTCCTTCAGATTTATAATAGTCTTGAAAGAGACATCAGGGTTCCTTACCAATAGATTAAAGTAAAACCCTTCCACTGGACTAGTACCAGTATCTTCTTGTGAATTAAGTCCTGAACTTCCAGTTCCAAAATGGACTGGGACAGCAGGGTGGATTGGGTCTTCAAGACTTGGAACTTGGGTGGAGGGGAGAGAAACTCTTACTTTATACCCTTCCCAACGATGTCCAAAATCCAGAGGCTTGCTGAGATCTTTATCCTGGCACCACTGTTTATCAGCATTTTTTTCGTCTCAGGTTTGGGAGGAGCTGCTATCAGTTTTTTTTATTGGAATCAGAACATCTTCTATCCCTGGTTCTATCATCCTTCCCCCAAATGAATCTACCAAAAGGATGAAAGGACCTATGAGGTTGTCCCGGAGAAGAGTTAGGGAAGCCTTTCTTTTTGTAACCAGTTTGGGACAAAATATCATCGTAGCGTTGCCAAACAAATACTCCCCATGACACCGGAGATTACACAACTAGGTCTTATAGCCCACATCCCCTAGCCAATTCTTAAGTCAAATAGCCCGCCTGGCAGAGTTTGCCAAAGCTAGAGAGCAGATTCTGAGAGTCATGAGATGGCCACATCAATTTTAGGTGCGGAGTCCCAGTAAACACAAGCTTCGTCCTCAAATGGGTACTTGCGTTTAACTCCCAGGGAAACAAGCAGTTTGTTTTCAAGCTGCTGAGGTTGATTTTCCATGACAGAAACCCTCCGACTGGTGAACACAGGGAGGCAGCCAGAAGCTCTGCTAGAATAGCGGTTTCCACAAGTACCCACTACCTGTGTACACCTCTATTATATCCAGAAGCTTCTTTTAGGGTGGCTCTTTTGCCCTGGAAGTGACACACCACATCATACCCACTTCCGCTTCAAGCCGGAAATTCAGTGTCACGCTTCTTTAATTATGGCGCCCGAGAGTCAGCGTCATGCCACAGAATCTCTGCTGTTTCATTCAGTCAGACCCAAACACAGGTATTTATCAGGTTCCCCTTCTGCCCTAGATGTTCCCCCCCCCACCCGTGTCCCTCCCATCTGCCGGTTTTACTTGAATGGGGTGAGAGCCATCTTGTCTCCAAAACAGTCGGGAGATTTATCAAAGCTCCTAGGCCTGTCATCACTGTATCCCTACTGAGGCTTCATAGAGATACAGTTGTATGGCAGTCTATAGAGTAAGCAATCAAATGACTGCAGTTACAAGCCCCCTAGTTTTTAAAAATATCAAATAATATGTATTTTTATACAGCCCCCTTTCCCTAGATTCCAAATAAAAATAAACAAATTAGACATTCCTGTGTCCCAAAATGCCTGAACTATAAAAGTAACAGCAAACAACTGACTATGCTGCAGAAACTGCTAAAAATCAGCAGAGAGAAAAGTCCTGCATAGAACGTTTCAGTATAGAAACAGTGGAGGTTTTAAAGAAAAAAAAAAATAAAAAATCGAAAGTTGAATTTTGCCATTTTGACTCACATACAAAATTTAATAAAAGTTTATCAATATCTCCAAAATTCCCTAAAATGATATTGATAAAAATTATACCTTTCACAGGTCTGTAAACAGAAACATAAAGGGAGTTAAAAGAGGACCTTTCATGTCCTCAGGCACATGCGATTTTATATACCACTAAAAAGCCGACAGTTCGCTGAATTCAGCGCACTGTCGGCTTTCCCATTATGTGCCCTGGGGCTGGAGAGATCCTGTTCTGTCAGAGGGGACGTTCCTTACCGCCCAGCGATGACACTGAGCTGTGAGAAACACCCCTCCAGTACAAGTCTATGGACGAGTACAGTCAGGGGCGTTCCTCACAACCCAGCTAGACTGTCAGGAACGCCCTTCTGACAATGGGCAGAAAACTAATCGCACCAATATCTCCAGCCCCAGGGCACATAACGGGAAAGCTGACAGGGTGCTGAATTTAGCGGTGTCGGCTTTCTAGCGGTACATAACACCGCATGTGCCTGAGGACATGAAGGGTCCTCTTTAAGGGTGTAAAGTTTTTGAATTTTTCAAAGTTTTGGATTTTTGTAAAGGCATTAAAACATGACAAAAACTATATAAATTTGGTATCACTGTGATCGTGTCAACCCAAAGAATATAAGGAGTGCTGCAAAAATTAAACCTATAAAAGGTGGCAGTTTTGCTCTAATTCCACCCTACACAATTTTTTTCCAGCTTCCCAGTATATTGTATGAAATATTATATGGTAACATTACGAAGTACAATTTGTTCTGCACAAAATAAGACCTCATACAGCTCTGTGAACATAAAAAAAAAAAAAAAAAAAAAGTCATAGCTTTTGTAAGGCGGTGAGTAAGAAAAACAAAAAATGGCTGTGGTTGTGACTCACTCAGGGACTTCAAATAGAAATCATTAGATTACTTATACCATAGAGTACAATACTATAGTACTGCAGTCTATATATTCCTATATTACAGGTCTCAAAAGTAATATAACATGGGCAGGCTTGGGAGTATTCAGAAGGCTCCCAAGCTGCCATAGCAATTGGGAGCCTCCCACGATCTCACCATTGGAGAGCCGTTCCATAGCGGATACGACACTGACCACGGCCACAGTCATCTGCAACCGGCCTAAAAGTGAACTTTTGTGAAAAACTTTTCAGATGCTCACATTTGACCACAGCATTTGAGAGGTTGTCTGTGATCAGAGCGGTCTCCAATCATTGACACTGCAGCATTTCTCACAAAATGCCATTCAACGTTTAAAGCCACTTTGTGAGAAACGTGCATATATGTATTTCAGTCACTAAGTGGTTAAATAAGTTTTTTTTTTGGGGGGGGGGGGCAAAGTAGTACAACATGCAGTAAAAAAAAAAATATATAGTAATTTGGTATCACCCTAATCATACTCAGCCAGAGAATAAATGCAAAATATCCCATATATTAGGTATGGGTACCAAAATGGTGTAATCAAAAATGAGGAAGACCTTTCACTACCTCCAACTCTTTGAATCCTTAAATAGCTTCTGCTCCATGGATTCTGGCACAATTGGAATTTTTTCTCTATCCCCCACAATTCTTGAGCAATTAGTGCTGATAATTTCAGCACCCAATTATGCTCTCTACTGTCAGGTGGGTGGTCCTAGGCTAGAGCAAATAGTTTGTGATCACCTACCTACCAGTAGAGAGCCTGTTTAGCATAGTGAGTGCAGACAGTAATAGAAATTATTGTTCCGGAACAATAGGGGCTAGTGCAAAAATTCCAACGCACTGGAATCGGTGGAGAAGAGCCTATAATTCAAAGATGAAGTTTGTGGAAGCGTGGGTGAGCTTTTAAAGCATCAATCTCAATTCAAATTCTTGGTGATGTCCATGGTATTAACAGTATTTAATGTATAAGGCAGAGTTTTTCTGAATTATAAACAATTACAGAGATTTGAATGGTTATTTATTAATTTTGATGCATTTTTCATATACCCCTGGAACTAGACTATGGGAACATGACATCTTAAATTTCACATAAAACTCCATACAACAGCTGTGATGGAAATTTCTTCCTGCTGCCTCAGAGAGGATATAAGACAGACCCAGCACAACAGGATTACACCAGTGTAAACAATGACCCTACTCAGTCCCTTTGTTTGTGCTTCTTGTGCTTTTTTTTTCTTTTTCTTTGAGGTCTTTCTGCTTTTCTCTGTATGGCGTCTCTTCTTTCTGGAGGGCTCTGAGTCTGAACTTTCAGAACTGCTGTTTGGCGAACACTCTGAAGAATCTTCCATGTCTTTCCGATGCATTTTTCTCTTTTTTTCCTGATGGTGAAAGATAGAGCTGGTGAGACACTAACCAATAACTAACGGTATATACCTAGAAACGTCTAAGAAATGAAATAAGCATGGCTTAGCGAAAAGGGTTAAAGAAATTATGGCACCCACAGCCAGTTATTTTTTATACTATTATACTCCCAGGAGCCACTTGCGCTAAGTAGTCCAATTCTCAAAATACACCTTCGACAATGTCAAGCCATGTTCGGCAATGGTAATATAATAAATACAGATCACCAGATCTTGGCAGCCTAAATAAACAGACTTTAAAATGACCTTTCACCAACTCAAGTTCTTAGCATCCATTAAAAGGGTTGTCCAGGATAAATCTATAGTTTAAACATAAGTCCCCATTGCCCCCTCCCCTCCACCTATCTAAATAACAATAATAATTTTTCTTAGTTTGACTGTAATGTACAGTACAGACCAAAAGTTTGGACACACCTTCTCATTCCAAGAGTTTTCTGTATTTTCATGACTATAAAAATTGTAGATTCACACTGAAGGCATCAAAACTATGAATTAACACATGTGGAATTATATACTTTACAAAAAAGTATGAAACAACTGAAAATATGTCTTATATTCTAGGTTCTTCAAAGTAGCCACCTTTTGCTTTGATTACTGCTTTGCACACTCTTGGCATTCTCTTGATGAGCTTCAAGAGGTAGTCACCTGAAATGGTCTTCCAACAGTCTTGAAGGAGTTCCCAGAGATGCTTAGTACTTGTTGGCCCTTTTGCCTTCACTCTGCGGTCCAGCTCACCCCAAACCATCTCAATTGGGTTCTGCTCTGGTGACTGTGGAGGCCAGGTCATCTGGCGTAGCACCCCATCACTCTCCTTCTTGGTCAAATATCCCTTACACAGTCTGGAGGTGTGTTTGGGGTCATTGTCCTGTTGAAAAATAAATGATGGTCCAACTAAACACAAACCGGATGGAATAGCATGACTCTGCAAGATGCTGTGGTAACCATGCTGGTTCAGTATTCCTTCAATTTTGAATAAATCCCCAGTATCACCAGCAAAGCACCCCCACCCCATCACACCTCCTCCTCCTCCATGCTTCACGGTGGGAACCAGGCATGTAGAGTCCATTCGTTCACCTTTTCTGCGTCGCACAAAGACACGGTGGTTGGAACCAAAGATCTCAAATTTGGACTCATCAGACCAAAGCACAGATTTCCACAGGTCTAATGTCCATTCCTTGTGTTCTTTAGCCCAAACAAGTCTCTTCTGCTTGTTGCCTGTCCTTAGCAGTGGTTTCCTAGCAGCTATTTTACCATGAAGGCCTGCTGCACACAGTCTCCTCTTCACAGTTGTTGTAGAGATGTGTCTGCTGCTAGAACTCTGTGTGGCATTGACCTGGTCTCTAATCTGAGCTGCTATTAACCTGCGATTTCTGAGGCTGGTGACTCGGATGAACTTATCCTCCGCAGCAGAGGTGACTCTTGGTCTTCCTTTCCTGGGGCGGTCCTCATGTGAGCCAGTTTCTTTGTAGCGCTTGATGGTTTTGGCCACTGCACTTGGGGACACTTTCAAAGTTTTCCCAATTTTTTGGACTGACTGACCTTCATTTCTTAAAGTAATGATGGCCACTCATTTTTCTTTACTTAGCTGCTTTTTTCTTGCCATAATACAAATTCTAACACTCCATTCAGTAGGACTATCAGCTGTGTATCCACCTGACTTCTGAACACCACAACTGATGGTCCCAACCCCATTTATAAGGCAAGAAATCCCACTTATTAAACCTGACAGGGCACACCTGTGAAGTGAAAACCATTTCAGGTGACTAGCTCTTGAAGCTCATCAAGAGAATGCCAAGAGTGTGCAAAGCAGTAATCAAAGCAAAAGGTGGCTACTTTGAAGAACCTAGAATATAAGACATATTTTCAGTTGTTTCACACTTTTTTGTTAAGTATATAATTCCACATGTGTTAATTCATAGTTTTGATGCCTTCAGTGTGAATCTACAATTTTTATAGTCATGAAAATACAGAAAACTCTTGGAATGAGAAGGTGTGTCCAAACTTTTGGTCTGTACTGTATGTAGGTCATGTGATATAAAATTTTCTGCTTTTCTGCGGTTGCGGAGTCTCGGTCTAATGAATATCCGCACCCTGAACATCAGTGGAAAGAAGCCCGTTCCCCAGCCCCGTTATACTTGCCTATTCCTCCTGTGATTATACGAACCCCAGGACGTAATCACTGAAAGGCCATCTCTTCATTGCGTGTGCCAGCCGCCCACACATGCGCAATACAGTGGGCAGCCAGCACATGTCACAAAAAGGAGGTGCTGGCCGGCGATGACATCCCGGGCCCAGAGCTTAAAGGAAGCAAAGGAAGGTGTAATGGGGCTATGGGGCTTGTCAAAGAGGAGGTACTGGCAGTACATGTCAAAAAGAGGAGGTGCCGGATGGCACCTCCGTATAGTGGGCGGCGGGGAATCCTGCCGGCATGTAGCATCGTATAATATGGACTGTGCATGCGCAATCTATATTATACTGTGCAGGGCCATTGTGGAGCATTATACTGTTTATGTATGTATGCATGTATGTATATATTTACCAATTGCCAAAAAATGGTAATTACTTACCGGTAATTGGATTTTCCAGAACCCACGACAGCACCCAGAGAGAGGATCCGCCCCCAGGGACAGGAAACCTACGGTATAAAAAGGTGGAGCCTCTTCTACCCCTCAGTTGTTTTATAGAAGCGAGAGGGAGACTCCAGTTAACTTGTAACTCATGACCCTAAGGTCAAAACTTTTTTTTTTTTTTTTTTGCTTGCTACACCCAGTGCCAAACAAAAGTCCATCACCAAGAAAAAAGGGAGGGATAAAGGACGGTGCTGTCGTGGGTTCTGGAAAATCCAATTACCGGTAAGTAATTACCATTTTTCCCTTCACCCACGACAGCACCCAGAGAGAATAAAATAGGAAAACACTAGGGAGGGACCACCGCTTGTAAAACCTTCCTTCCAAAAGAAAGATCAGCAGAAGCCCCAAATGTCCAGCCTATAATGGCGAAAAAAGGTAGAAGGTGAAGACCAGGTTGCTGCTTTGCAGCTAGATTCTATGGAAGCATCAGCTCTCTCGGCCCACGAGGTGGCAATCGCCCTAGTAGAATGGCAACGTCTTACATCCAAACAGTGGTATTTCTGCTCTTTAGTACTACTTGGGTTAGCACAGAGGGAGGGGAGAACTATCTCCTGAGATCTATGAAATTTTGAGGCTACTTTAGGCAAAAAAGCTGGGTCTGGTTTAATTATTACCCTGTCCTCTGTAATAACAGTAAAGGGTGGATTAACTGATAGAGCCTGCAATTCTCCTACGTGACCTGCCGAGTTAAGGGCCACTAAAAGAATCACTTTCAGGGATACATTTTTAATAGGGATAGAGATCAATGGTTCAAAGGGAGGTTTAGTTAAGGCACACAGAACTAGGTACAAGTCCCAGGGAGGAACTCTGGACCTAACCACCGGTCTACTTCTAGAGGCCGCCTTGATGAACCTAATCACCCAGGGATCGTCAGCCAATTTATCATTTAGTAGAACACTAAGGGCTGAAACCTGGACTTTTAAAGTGCTGGTACAAAGCCCCTTTTCTAGTCCCTTCTGAAGGAACTCTAGAATCTGTTTTCTAGGTATATCCCCAAGCTCCCCTGGAGAACCACCTAGAAATTCAAAAAACCGGAACCAAGTCCTAGCGTATATTTTAGTAGTGACCGGTTTTCTGCTTTTTAGAAGAGTGGAAATGAGATTCTGAAAAAACCTTTAGAAGCTAGTAATCTCCGCTCAAATTCCAGGCCGTCAAATGTAAGTGGCTGGACTCCGGATGGAGAATGGGGCCCTGACATAGAAGGTCCTGGCTGACTGGGAGAATCCAAGGGACCGAAACAGACAGGATCCTTAGCCAGGTAAACCAGGCTCTCCTCGGGCCAAAAAGGGGGGCAATTAGAATAACCCTCGCTCGATCCTCCCTGATCTTCCTCAGAACTGCTGGAATGAGATAGAAGGGAGGAAAAGCGTAAGCTAGATTGAAATCCCACTTGTAGGACAGAGCATCCACCCCAAAGGGGGGTTCCTCTGGGTTTAGGGAAAAAAAAAATCTCTCCACCTTCTTGTTTGACCGACTGACAAAGAGATCTATTTCCAGGACTCCCCAAACCCTGGTGATCTCTAAAAAGATGGATGGGTTCAATTCCCACTCGCTCTGATTCAGATTGTGACGGCTCAGGAAATCTGCCCTGAAATTGTCTGACCCCCTGATATGCAGAGCAGACCAGGAGAGAACCAGAGGCCCTGACAGATGTAGAATCCGGGCCATTATTTTCATAAGGGGAAGGGACCTCGTATCCCCTTGCTTATTTATATATGAAACTGCTGTCATATTGTCGGACATGATCCTTACATGGCGATTCCGAATACCCTGACCTACGACTTTCAAGGTCTCCAAAAATCGCCATTAGTTCCCTCTGATTTGAGGATGCCTGAGAAAGACTCCTTGACCAGCAGCCTTGGAACACCTGATCCCTCATGTGGGCACCCCACCCCCAAGGGCTGGCATCCGTGGTAATAATTAGGGGGTCTGAGATCTTGCATGGAATTCCAATTTCTAGGTGACCCCTGACTAACCACCAACCCAGGGTTTCTCTTGTTGGCTGAGACACCCACATAAATTTGTTGAGAATTTTCTCTTCCTGACACCAGGCTGCCAGGATTTCCCACTGCAGGTCTCGGGAGTGGCTCTGAGTCCAAGGTACAGCTGGAATACAGGCCGTGAGAGTCCCCAGGATGGACATAGCCTTTCTTATAGTGACCCTGGGGGACTGGATCAGGATTTTTACTAGGGACAGAACTCTCTCTATTTTCTCTGGAGGGAAAAAAAGATCTCTGAGCCGTGGAATATAGAATGATCCCTAGAAACTTTTTCTGTTGAGAAGGAACTAAACTTGACTTCTCTAGATTCACCATCCAACCTAATTCCTCCAGAATGTTCAGTACTACTCTGACACTTTCTAAACATTCTATTCTGGATCTTGCCACAATGAGAAAGTCGTCTAGATATGGAATAAACAGAACGTCTTTCTCTCTTACATGCGCCCCCATTTCTTCCACTATTTTGGTAAAGACTCCTGGGGCTATGGAGATTCCAAAGGGAAGAGCCTGATATTGGTATTGCTGAAACCACCCCTCCCATCTCTACTGCTACTCGCAAGAACCTCTGGTGACCTGGAAAAATTGGAACATGGTAATAAGCATCTTTCAGGTCTATCACCGCCATCCAGCAATTGGGAGTTAACAATCTCACTGCTGACTGCACTGTCTCCATCCGGAATTTCTTGTAAGACAGAAACTGATTTAACCTCCTAACATAATGTCCTGTATAGAACGGGAGTGTCTAGAGTCCTCAATCCCCATAGTCGCTCGAATGGCTTTGAGCAACTTGTCAGTGTCCTCAACTGGAAAACACGACTGTCCTCCCTCTACATCAGATATGGAGGAAGAAGAGACATCATCGGATAATTCTCCACTTTCACCTTGAACAGACTCCTCCTCAGAAGAGGAGTCTTGACCTTGGGTAGAGGAACTGGACTTCTTTTTCTGGCCACTTTTACCCTTAAGGGAACTCCTGACCTCCTCCTGTATCATAGATCTGATAACCTGTAAGAATGACGGGGACTCCTCAGCAATAGTTCTATTAATACATTATGGGCAGAGCTTTTTCTCATAAGAAGAAGAAAGTCTAGTTCTACATAAGGCACATTCCTTATTCTTAGGTCTATCCTACAAAAGACAGGGGAAACCATTAATCAATAAAAAATAAAGGGTTGGCACGCAGCCACTTACATCCCCCTAGAATACCGAGGAAGGTGGAGGTGGACCTTCATCTTGCCCCCATCTTGGGGTCTTCCTCCTGCCGGCGGCAGCTGCTGTGGCGGTGGCTGCTGCTGCTCTTCCATACTATAGAGACTCGGTGCATGGAGGGCCAGGAACTGCTTAGCAGCACCACTTTCCTTCAATCTGCATTATATGGCCATTCAGCTGCTAGGCCACGCCCCTTCCACAGGAAGCCACACCCACTTCCTGCCGGGCTGGCACCTCCATGTGTCTCCCTGGAGGCCCGGAACTCCTGCGGCCTAAAGCAGAGGAAACACACTCCTTCTGCCTGGATATCGGAACCCCCTCGCCCAGAACACCAGCGGCGCATAGCTGGGGGGATGGCACCTGACTCCAGACTGGGCCACAGCCACCCCTGGAAGAAGAGAGGCAACCCCTACCAGGACCAACTCTTTCCTATGCCATCAGGTAAGCCTGCCTCAAGCAGACACGTAGGTCTCCCTCCAGGGACAGGAAACAACTGAGGGATAAGAGAGGCTCCACCTTTTTATACCGTAGGTTTCCTGTCCCTGGGGGCGGATCCTCTCTCTGGGTGCTGTCGTGGGTGAAGGGAAAAAGAAATTCATTGTTGTCCTGAAGCTTTCTCTGTGTTACTGTAATGATGATATACGGAAGTGATTACATATCACAGAAGATGGTTATTGAGTGAGTGAGGGGGGGGGAGTGAGTCAGCTCTCAGAGCAGACCAAGGAATCATGGAAGTTGTAGGAAAGGCACAGAACAGGAATATGTAAACAAATGCAGAGGATGCCAGGAGCTCCCAGAGAACACAGAAATCACTCAGAATACTGCAAAGGTATTTGGGTGCTCTTATTAACCTATTAATAGCACTAACAGACATTTTTTTTGAAAATTGATTTTTTTTTTTGCCCGGAATACACCTTTAATAAGCATCTCTCCACTGATTCTGGCACTTTTGGAATTTTGTCTGTAGCCCCTACAGTTCCTGAGGTGCTGTTAGTTTTTGTGCCCGATATGTTATTTAGGCTCTGTACTGCCAGGAGGGCAGTGATTCTAAATTCTGACACTGACTGCCTACGATTGGAGCTCTAAATCAACCCCACCGACCCCCTCAATGACACTGCCCTTCTGGCATTACAGAGTTAAAATAGCACATCAGGCACCAAAGCTAACTGTGCTTGTTTTCTGGGAACTGTGGGGGCTAGAGAAAGAAAATTCTAACTGCATTGGAATCACTAGAGCAGTACCTATTAACACATGTTAAGCACCTAAATTGGTGGAGGTGGTGAAATATCATATTTAACCCTTTTAACATGTGCAGAGTTCATTGACATCACTTAGGCCTACACCTGCATGCACATATCTTCATAAAATTTCTGGAACTGGAAGGAACAAATCTGCTTTTAAGCTGTGAAAAACTTGAAAACAAGTGTAACCCAAAACCCTATATATTTCTTGAAAGTAGGCAACTTGAGGATTACATTCGTCTCAGTGGGTTATTAATAGCCATATCCACCTTCATGTAACTTTGACAAACAATTTTTTGAAAAAAATGAACACATATTTGCACCTAAAACTCATATTCAATCGTAGTTACACATAAAACAGATCAAGATGTACACAATTTAGTGAGAAAGAGGAGAGAACAGGTATAGAAGGAGGAAGTTTGACCAGGAAATCATGAGAGCGACCACAGCGATAGCCTGAGGGTCCTGGGACGTGGCAACGTAGCAAGGGAGCTTGTGGTTCAGACGAAGAGGTCGACGTTCGGCGTGCCTCACTGGGAGCACAACTGGAGAAAGTTCTCGGGTGAAAAAAAACACTTGCCTGGGTCAAGTTTTTCTTGGCATAGTTAATCAGCAATTGTAGAAGGTAGAAATGGAACTGAACATAAGGGATGGCCTCGAAGGTCAACACCATCGTGCTCAGGACCCGCATGCAGAACAAAAGAAGGCATGGAGAGTTCCTCTGAAAGCAGGACACACCAGATTGGATCAGTCAGGATCTTGGACTCTGGGAGGGGAATCTTGCCCTGGTGCATATCGAGGTTCATGCCTGGGAATTCCATGCACTGAGAAGGCAAGAGACAGAACTTTTCCTCGCTGATGAGCCAGCAGAGCCGTGAAGGAGATCCAAGGTGATCCATAAACAGGTCAGATTATTAGTCTATGAGGAAGTCTATGAGGGACGATATCACCTTGGTAAATACTTGGGGGGCGGAGGCCAGCCTGAAGGGCAGAGCGACAAATTGAATATGAAAATGACGCAAACCCACTGCGAAATGAAGAAAATGCTGAAGGCACAGCGCAGTGGGAACGTGGAGGTAAGCATTGCGGATGTTGAAGGACAATAGGAATTCACCGGTCTCCAGGAATGCCATCACTGACTGCAGGGGAAAGTTGGATACCTTCAAGCAGAGGAGGGCTTGGAAGAGGAAGGCCTGGAGGGCTTGATGCTGGACTGCCAGGCAGGTCTGGGCTTGAAAGAGGGCTTCTTGGAGAAAGAATCCATTGAATACTGTCCTCCAGAGCTAGGTAGAGAGCACTTTCCCCCTGTAGCTTCAGAGATTAGCTTTTCTAGGCCTTTGCTAAAAAGCTGGCCCTGTTCGTCCCGAGAGAAGGGAAGAGCCACAATTGCCTTCTTCGATGCAGATTCAGCGTTCCACAAACGGATCCAAACAGTACGGCAGATGGCCGCCAACACAGTGGAAGACTAGGCAGAACGGCAAGCTTATTTCAGGGAAGCATTGCATTGGTACTTGGAAGCATTCAGGATTTGAGAGACGAGCAGCTGGTTCTCCTGGATGGGGGCTGAATTGGAGAGGCCCTTCTGGAGCTGTTTGGCCCAGGAGATGCAGGCCCTGCTAACCCAAGCAGCAGCAAAGTAAGGCCACAGGGAGGAGAGAGAGAGTCCACCCTCTTGTCTGAGGGATTGCTGAGGCGAGGCAGAGTCTGCTAAAGGCAGGATAGTAGCCTGGGAGAGCCTAGCTATACCGGGTTCACCCTGCGGGAGGCTCTGACCACGTGGAGAGACGCTGGTCTGGAAAAGGAAAAAGGATGTCCAACTTCCGAGTGAAAGGCAGGTGACAGTCCAGAAGCCATTGTTCTTTCAAAATATGGTTAAACGTGCCATGGTTGGGGAAGACCAAAGTGGGGGTGGGGGGGGGGAGGATGGAAGGAGATGTCCACTTGAGAAGCAGGATCCAGATATATATCCGGAGATATGTAGCATATCTCTGACTGCACGGCAGATAAGCTCCTGTATAACAGCATATATGGATGTGCCTAGCTGAGGCTCCGAGTTGGAGTCAGAAGTGCCCCAAGAAGATACAGACTGTGGAGGGGGAGACAAGGTTCCACCTGTCATTTTAAAGAGGAGATTCTTCTTCTTATCCCTAATGGTTGCTGAGAAATCAGCATTAGTAGCAAGGACATTGTACTGAGGTGCCACCCTGAATGACATACGACCATGGCAGGGAAAGTGTTAAAACACTCAGACAGTTCTGATCTTAAATTTATACAAGATCCTTCCAGTGCTACACCTTTCTACAGGTTGTGTATGCAATTGCAGTTCAGCTCAGTTTCTTCAATGGAGCCAATTTGCAATACCAGACACAACCTATGGCACTATTTTTGGATGAAAACAGCCATGTATTAGCGACCCTATAAATATTGGAACTACCACTCATCACAGTACTGGATTACTGATATATTTTGTAATCATGAAGTCTGCAATTTTACCTTTTTTTTTTTCTTAATATGCTTGTCGGATTTCTTGTGATCACCCTTATCTTCATCCTCTTCTGGTAATAAACTGTATTTTGTTCCTCCAGGCTGCATGAAACAATCTTTTGCAAAGTGACCTAGAATAACCAACGCAGTATTTAAAGAATATTGGAGTATGCTTTTCTCTTGCTTTATGTCAACAGTGTGAATAGCACTTTGCAGTAGAGACAGCATTGGCATTAACCAATTAAGTCTGTCACTGTGACTGCCCCTATCCGTAAGACAAGAAGAAATGATAAACATAGCACTCAACCTGAAAACAGTTAGGCAGAATCACTAATGGAAATGCAACAGAATTCTGTCATAATTTGTGCCAAAAACTGAGAAACATAATTCACATTTCATTGATTGATCTAGGCATTTTTCTGACAGTTTATGTGCCTTGTTTGAGAAGTGGACATGGTTTATTGGAAAAGGGATGGGCTTATTAAGATGCAATGTCATGCAAAAAATTTTTAGCACATTTTCTGTTGGAAACTAATCCAACAAATAAGCAGTAAAAAGTTAGATTAGACAGTCTAACTATATGCCAGACTTATCAATAAGCATCAGCCACGGTGATAAATCTGTTGAAGTTTAAAAGGGTTTTTCCGGACTAAAGGTAGGTCATCGATATCAGAATGGTGAGGGTGCAACACCCAGCAACCCACCGATCAGCAAATGGAACAGGAAGCGACTGCTCCATTCTCTGAGTATGAGCTGCTGAGAACAGCTGATCAGTGGGAGTGCTCAGACCCTCACCAATCTGATATGGAGGACCTATTCTCAGGGCAGGTCATCAATATTTTTAGCCAGGAAAGCCACTTTAAGACTTTCTAGCCCAAGTTTATAGTTTCTAAAACTTAACCAGTATTAGTAAATCTGCCCCAGTGTTAAGTGGAACAGAAAGATTCTACATTCAGTTGGTTGCAGCACTTACCCTTGATATCATTAACAAGGTACTGCAGCATAAAAGGGTCAGGAGGAATGCTGACAGTTTGTGTCATCCCTGGCATATCCACATACTAATCACTGGTGACAGTGATCTTTAGGACAGATGTCAATAGATCACTGCTACCAGCTGGGAACCCATAAGTAAAGAACAAATGCATTTTTTTTTTTTTTTTAGTTTTACTGGAACCCTAGCAACATGCAGAAATGAGGAATATGATTGATAATTCTTAAGAAAATGTTAAGAGAATCTAGCACAATACAATACATTACAATACAATACAGTTCAGTAGACAACTCAATTATATTAATATAATAACATGTTGAGTTGTATATTGCGTTTACAACTCAACAATCATTAGAGGATCTCTTAAGCAAACTTCAGCTGGTGCTGCAGCAGAAGCTGTAATAGGACAGGTCCACAACAGACTGTCTTAGGGTGGCTTCACACTACCATTGGATGTCCGTTCTGATAGTGTTCATTAAAAAAAAAATTAAAACTGACACCTATCATAACAGACATTAATGGACACTAACTGATGATCCATTTAATGCATTAGTTAAAAAAACAAAAAACAAAAAAAAACGGCTTTTTTTTGTGCAGAAAAAAAAAAACGGACAGTATAACAGACGCCCAGACCCCCTGGAGTTCAAGGCCCCTGAATAAATGCAATAAAAGAAAAGAAATAAAAAGTTAAAATAATATACAGGGGGAAAAAAAGTATTTAGTCAGCCACCAATTGTGCAAGTTCTCCCACTTAAAAAGATGAGAGAGGCCTGTAATTGACATCATAGGTAGACCTCAACTATGAGAGACAAAATGAGAAAACATATCTAGAAAATCACATTGTCTGATTTTTAAAGAATTTATTTGCAAATTATGGTGGAAAATAAGTATTTGGTCAATAACAAAAGTTCATCTCAATACTTTGTTATATATCCTTTGTTAGCAATGACAGAGGTCAAACGTTTTCTGTAAGTCTTCACAAGGTTGGTACACACTGTTGCTGGTATGTTGGCCCATTCCTCCATGCAGATCTCCTCTAGAGTAGTGATGTTTTGGGGCTGTCGGTGGGCGACACAGACTTTCAACTCCCTCCAAAGGTTTTCTATGGGGTTGAGATCTGGAGACTGGCTAGGCTACTCCAGGACCTTGAAATGCTTATCTCATCTTTTTAATTGGGAGAACTTGCACAATTGGTGGCTGACTAAATACTTTTTTTTCCCCACTGTATATTCTTAAAAATTCAAATCACCCCCCTTTCCCTAGAACACATATAAAAAGTAATTAAATACTGTGAAACACATACACATTAGGTATCCCTGTGTCTGAAAACACCCGGTCTACAAACCTATAAAAATATTTTTGCCATGTGGTGAACGCTGTAGCGGGGGAAAAAAAATAAAAAATTCTAAAGTGCCAAACCAACGTTTTTTGCTGTTTTGTCTCTGATCAAAATTTGAATAAAAATTGATCTAAGCAATAGACATTCCCCAAATTAGCATAATGTTATAAACTTGGTATCCCCGTTACCCATAGACTTTAATGTTAAAAAATAACAGATGCTTGACGTCCGTCATGAAGACATTATTTTTCACGGACACAAAAGTCCTGCATTCAGGAATTTTTGTACGCGAAAAATAACAGACGTGACGGATTTGGTGTAAACGGATGCCAAAACGGACAATTTTTAACGGATTTGTGACGGTTCTGTTACTGACCAGTTGCTATTCTTTCTTTAAATTTCCTGGTTTTCCATAAATACTCATGTTATGACCAGACAAGCACAGTCCTGGAAGCCCCCTTGCCCCCTCCAAAGGTATTATAAAACTCTATGGTATGGTACCTCCTGTTAAGGATGCCCAGCAACATTTGGATGCCATCAAACAAGAAGAGTGTATTTTAGAACATAATATGCAACAGGGCTCCCCAATTCACCATGTGAAACACTATGCATCATTTGTAAGGTGCAGCTAAGCATTATCTCTTTTCATTTATTAACCCCTTCCTGCCGGTAACATTTTTGGTTTTCGTTTTTGACTCCCCACCCTCTAGACCCCATAACTTTTTAATTTTTCTGTTCACAGAGCCAAATTTGGGCTTAATGTTTGCGGGGCAAATTGGAGAAAAAGTGCATTTGTGCAACTTTCTTACGGGCTTTTACGGCGTTTGTTCTGCAGCCAAAATGACATGTCACCTGTATTCTATGTTTTTGGTACAATTCCGGGGATACCAAGTTTATAACAAAGATCTAAAACAAAAATTTTTTTTTTCTTAAAGTCGTCATATTCTGACACCCCTTACTTTTTTATATTTCCGTGTACAGGAATGCGTAGTGCATCTTTTTTTGCAGGGCCAGGTGTACTTTTTAGTTATGCTAATTTGGGGAATGTCTATTGCTTTGATCAATTTTTATTCAAATTTTGATCATAGGCAAAACAGTAAAAACCGTTGGTTCGGCAGTTTTGATTTTCTAGGGAAAGGGGGATGATTTGAATTTTTAATAATATATATTATTTATTTTTTACTTTTATTTCTTTTTCTATTTCTTTTATTGCATTTATTAGACCCCACTCCCCCCTCAGGGGCCTTGAACTTCAGGGGGTCTGGGCGTCCGTTATACTGTCAGTTTTTTTTTTTGCTGCACAAAAAAAAAACAAAAAAACACTTTTTTTTTTTTTAACTGATGCATTAAATGGATCATCAGAACAGACATCCAATGGTAGTGTTGCTGGACCTGTCCTATTACAGCTTCTGCTGCAGCACCAGCTGAAGTTTGCTTAAGAGATCCTCCAATGGTTGTTGAGTTGTATACGCAATACACAACGCAACATATTATATTAATATAATTGAGTTGTGTATGTGTTTCACAGTATTTAATTAATTTTATGTGTGTTCTAGGGAAAGGGGGTGATTTGAATTTTTAAGAATTTTCATTTCTTTTATTGCATTTATTAGATCCCCTAGGGGTCTTGAACCCATGGGGGTCTGCTCACTAATGCAATGCAGTGCAAAATATCGGCATGCCATACAAATGAATGACAGACAAGCAGAGGAGTCTATTATAGAAAGGGGGGGGGGGGTGTGTTAATGCCCGCGATCAGTGCCCGTATTATACTACTATTATACAGCTCCTGAGTGGCCACCATATTTAAATAGCAGACATCCGCCCTGTTTGTAGACTTTAATAGCTATACTGCTACAATAATTCTACATTGCTGTGAGTTAAAAATACTCTATTCTTGATCTATTTGTCCTACTGATTATTGTAATTAATTTTTATGAAAAATTAATTTATAAATGGCTTTAACAACACTATAAAAAAAAAAAAAAATCACCACAAGTCTGCATGGTGGCTTATCCTGCAAAACTATGGAGGTGCACAACCTACCTTTACAGCCACACTTCTTACACACAGTGTTCAGCACTGCCTCTAGTGTAATCTTCTGTTTGCTGTAGTCCCTAAACTCCCGTCTTTTTCTCTCATCTTGCCTGAAGAGGATAACGGCATTAATGGATTCAGAAAATGTAGAGAGATGAAGATTTCTGACTTTGAACATGACTTACTCCAGCACCACATTATTGGTGTCTAAATCTTTTCCAGTTCCTTGGTGTACAACTTTCATGGATAAGGAGATTTTTTTCTTTCCCCTCTTTCATCTGAAACAAGAATGTGTACATGTGTTACTCTGAAAAGTTACAAATCATCTCATCTATTTACCCTCATATAGGTCTCTGTAAATTTAGCGGACATCACCGAGATGTGAAAGATCTGCCAAAGACAAAATCCCTGACTATCCAACTCCAACGTGTTTGATGGCCTATCCTTGCAAGGACTGTATCACCCTGATATACAAGGCATAAAAAAAAAGATTGATCATTTTTTGCACAAAAATATGCAATTTTTTATTTTTTTTTGTACTGCCCTCTCGCCAACACTTTTATGGATGGGGGTGAGGCTTGGACGACAAGCTGAATTTATTGTCATTTACACTAGTTTACACCCTGGTTAGAGGTGATACGCCAGCTATTATAAATCTTCCAAACAGAAACCACCAATCTGTTCTGCTCACATGTGTTTATAGAAAATATCAATTTTGGGTGTATTTCACCTGTATAGTAATAAAATGCAGTGTTATGTTTTTATATGTAATACTTGCTAGTGTATTTACATGTGACTTGTCCACAGAGGTAGCTATATGGATCAGCTTGTCTATAGCAAAACACAATTTCCATACAGTACCAGTAGCTAAGAATTTCTACAGTTTTAACACAAAATGTTAGTTGCTGTACCTCACGTCCAATGACTTTCACCCACACTTTCTCTCCAACATCTACTACTTCAGATGGATGCTCAACATGGCCAGATGACATGTGTGTTCTGTGAACAAGGCCTGGTAAGTAAAAGTATAAATATCCTGTATTTCAATTTACAACAGGTTAAGAAAAAGGTCAGAACAGGACAGTCCATCATTATTACCTTGCTTTCTGCTGCCTGGTATTTTAATAAATGCTCCATAATCAGTGACATTTGCAACCTGTAGAATAATGAAATATCATAGCAAAAGTGACAGTATCATTACAACACCATACATCACGGGAAAAAATACACACACATGGACAAAACTGTTGGTACCCCTTTGTTAAAGAAAGACAAACCCACAGTGGTCACTGAAATAATTTGAAATTGACAAAAGTATTAACAGTAAATCTACTGAAAATCAACTAATAAAAATCAGACATTGCTTTAGAGATGTGGTTCAACAGAATAATTTTAAAAAACAAACTAATAAAACTGGCCAGGACAAAAAAGATGGTCCCATTAAAGAGGTATCTTTTTTAAAAAAAAGGTCTGTTAGTGCTATTAATGGGTTAATAAGTGCGCCCAAATACCTTTAGCAGTGTTTTGAGTGATTTTTGGGTTTCTCTGGGAGCTCCTGGCATACTCTGCATTTGTTTACATGGTGTAGCTTTCTGTGCTTTTATCCTACAACTACCATGATGCATTGCATGAGCTGACTCACACTACCTCCCTCTCACTCCCTCCCACTCCCTGTTTCCCTAGCTATCCTGCCCACTACTAGCCCTTCCCAACTAACTAACTCAGTCCACTCCCACCCCATCATACTTACCTGTCTTCTGGGCACGGTACATGACTTGAGCAATAGAGCCAGAGTCCTGGCATTGCGCTGTAGCCGGCACTCCGGCTCTATTGCGCAAACTCCAGCAGACGTCAAAGAGGAGGGAGGAGCTGTCCCCACAGAGGGAAATCATCTCCCATGCCCACAAGTTCTGGACAGGAAGACAGGTAAGTATGATGGGGTGGGGTGGGGTGTCGTATTGGTGACGTTATGTTTCCAGAAACGAGGAAACGGAACATAACTGGAAAAATCTGAAAATGTGCCTGTGATCTGGGTAAATATACTTTTTTTTTTTGTAAAGTAAGTAAGTTAGAAGTTAGGCAGGGGAAGGGTGTTTAGCCTAGTGTAGAAAGATCAATTTATCCCAGACAACCCTTTTAACAGCCTGTTTAACTTACCCAATTGATTTTGAGACTGTTGTTCGTGACACATTTTACTTCATGTTAGTGGTACACATTGATCAATATTTTCATATTTATTTATAAGAAAAAAAAAAAAAAAATAGGAAATTTGATGGAAATTGAGAAAGAGGCAGACGAGGGGGTCCTTTGGAACTATAGTGATGTGCGCCTGGAGCGAGTCATGACACAAAGCTGAACCGGCAGCAAGGGAGATAAAACACTTAACAACTTTTTTGAAATAAGCAAAGGGCAGGCCATCTAGTCCAGGGGCTTTACCCGTGGCCATACGTTTTATCGCCATGGATAGCTCTTCATCGGTTATAGGAGATTCCATGATCTCTAAGTCTTCGGGTGACAACACGGGAAGGCCCGAAGAGGACAAGTAAGAACGAATACGATCACGGAACACTGTGCCAGATGAGTCGGGATTAGAAGCGTCGACTGAGTATAACGAAGCATAATAGTCACAAAACGCTGCCGTGATTTCCGAGGGCAGGTTGACTCGCACACCGTGAGCTGTTCGGATGCTGGGTACATAAGTGGAAGACTTCTGAATATGTAGGGCCCTAGCTAACGAGCGACTGCATTTATTGCCATAGTCATAAATATGCCTCCTACATTTTACTAAGGTCCCCTTAGCTTTATCAAGCAAAAATGTACAGTACGTAACTCTTCTCGGGCACTTGTGAGTTGGGCATAGGCGTCAGGAGTAGCATGGTGCTTATGGAGCAGTTCCAGTGAGCGAATACGCTGCAGGAGGGAATCTATATGAGCCCGGCGTTCCCTTTTCAGGCGGGAGCCATGTTGTATGAGTATTCCCCGGATCAGGCATTTGTGTGCTTCCCACACCACCGGAGGGTAAAGACCCGCTGCTTCCTCCCTAGTGAAATATTCAGCTAAACGAGATTTAATGTCGGCAAGGATGGTTGCATCATCTAGGAGTGACATGTTAAGTTTCCACTGGTGTTGGAAAGGGATAGGAGAGGAGAAAGAGAGCACCAACGTAACCAATTCATGGTCTGAGAATGTGATACTATCCATTTCCGCCAACAGCACCGAGTGGAGGTGTTGGTGTTGGGTAAAAAGATAATAGATACATGAATAATGGTTATGTATCGGGGAATAGTAGGAATAGTCACGATCTGACGGGTGGAGCAGACGCCAAGAGTCCATGAGTTGGTGAGAGTGGAGATCTCTCTTAATCCCCCCGAAGGAGTGAGTGCGAGTGGGAGGAGTGACCGGTGGATGAATCTACAGTGGGGTCAAAAACCAAGTTCAAATCACCCCCTGCTACCAGGAAGCCCTCCGCAAAACCATCCAACATCTCCAAGTATGAGCTAAGAGCCCGACCCTGCCCAGTGTTAGGCAAAAGTAAATAACTGAGATGATATACGGCCCTTCAGCATAATTAGTCTCCCCTCATCATCTGTGCGAGTCTCCAGCTGTTCCCAATTCAGAGAACGAGAGATCAAAATGCTAGTCCCTCTGGATTTAGGGTCAGGTGAAGAGCTATGGTAAGCATGTGGAAACCATTCACTGGTTAATTTGAATGGTCTACTAGAGCAATAATGAGTTTCCTGCAAAAACACAACATGAAGTCGCCTACCTTTGAGTATGTTAAAGAGAACAGAGCGCTTTTCCGGGCTATGGAGGCCCCTCACATTGAGAGTGCCCACGGTGACAGAGGTCGGCAGACGAGGTGTCTTGTCCAAGAGAGGAAGCTGTTCACACCCTACGCCCACGGATAGATAAACAACAAAACACAAGAAAAAAAAAAAAAAAAAGGGGGGGGGGGGTAGAAGAGAGTAGAAAGAGTAAGAGAAGGGGTAGAAAGCAAGAGGGGGGAAGATTAAGTAAGAAGAGCAGTGAAGCGAAGAAAGAGCAAGAGTAGACTAAATCTAACCACCCCTAATGTGAGGGGCACAACCTCAAACAAGTGAGAGGCAAAGGATTAAGGAAAATAAGGGAAGGAGCCCATGGGCTCCATGAGTGTACTGTGCATAGAAGGTCCCAAACCCCTGAACCACCCATTACTAAGCGGGAGAGGGGGTATGGGATGGACAGTAAGATCCCAGGCCATGGACTTAAGAAGAAAACCAACATAGGCAGGATGTAAACAGAAAGTGACAGGAGGTCGCTGTTAAAATGCAGGACACAAACCACATAAGGCTATGTAGATGAGGAGTAAGGGATAGCCCAAGTCACCCTGACTCTAGTAACAGTGAGAATAATAATAGCAAAGGCTCCCATAACTAATGACACTAATTAAATTGATAATGGAACTTTTATGCTAAAAGTAACAGGGAAGGGGGAGGGCGTTGAGACATCCATGTCAATACCTCTAAGAGGTGATATAGGGTGGAAGGCCAGACTACAGTAACCCATTGACCGATTCAATGGTAAGCTAAAAACAGGAGCGAATAGTAAATAGTGAATAAGAGGGAGCAACAAAACAGTAGAACATAAAATGTCCGCTATTCCAGAAAGCACAGGGCTGGGCTAACAAGCCATAGTGAGGCAGTGTCCCAATAGCACAAACAACCAATTAAAATCGAACATAAGCTGTCACGCCTCAGTAGGGAGCTGGCGAGACAGGTCCGGTTGATTCAGAGGTGGACATGGGTGGTCTTCTCCAGGAAGTCGTTGGGGAGAGGATCTCCCTTGGGACACAGCCGAGAAGGGACATCTGACCCCCCGACGGCATCGTTGAGCCAGCGGCTGGGAGACATCTAGGGCAAGCCAATTTGGAACGTCTATAGGGTTGGCATCCAAGAAAGTGTACAGATCCGGCAGATCAGCTGGGGAACGGACCAGTAGTGAAGTAGAACCTTTACGGACAATCAGGTGGAACGGGTTTCCCCACCTGTAGGATCCTCAACTATCTTTGATGAGGTTCAGCAGGGGCTGCAAGGTGCGCCTCATAGCGTGTGTGTGGAGACATCTGGGAAGTGCTTGATGGTGGAGTCTTCAAAGGGTAGGGCACCCATCGACCAGGTGAATCTCAGGATGTGTTCTTTCTCAGTATAATAATGCAGCCTGCAGAGGACATCCCTGGGGTGGGCGGGGTCTACAGGGCCAGAGAGCTGGACTCTATGCATCTGATCAAAAGCATACGTAGCATCCAAAGGGCATTGTGTGACCATATTGGTTGTCAAGTTGCAGAGTGATATTTTGAAGGTGTGCAACAGAGCGGGCTTGGCCATGTTCCACAGCAGTAAGTCTATGGGCTAAAGTGGAGAGCGACTGGTCGGTGGCATCAGCTTTGGTGGCTACATGAGACACATCAGATCTGATAACGTCCAATGCTTGTGCATGGGCATTCTCCAAGTGAGAGACAACTTTATCTAGATCCTGTTTAGTGGGGAGGGCTGAATAAGGTCTCGTAGCATTTGGAAATCCGCCGGGACTATACGGGTCTCTGGACACTGAGCGGACGGATCTCCGGGCATAGAGACGGAGGAGTAGGCAAGTCCATTGGCATCACAGATTGTCTGGTCCCAACAGAAGTGGAGGAGGCTGCCGTCTGCGATAGACGCAGTGTAGGGGATGGAGGCGCCATGTCCTCGGTGTCAGAGGATGCAGCCGATACACTGGATTGAGAGAGATATCTAAAAATGGGTGGTGAGCAGGTGAGTGATCGGTCCGGAGTGCGGGGGAGACCAGCCGAGTTATTGGGACGTCTTTTGGGCATATCCCGGAAAAGACCTCAACCAAAGGTTGTAATGTTGGTACACTCGTTGACACTGGCTCTTACATAGTGCAGATACAAAGTTCCATTGTCTAACCTCTTCTCCTAACGGGAGGACAGCTATACGAACCAGAAGCGTAGCACTGTACGTACAGGGTCGAGGGTCCACAGGTCAGGGATAGGGGTGTCAGGTGTCAAATCTACAACAATTCCTGCTTGATGATCGCTGAGCAGCGATCCAGCGCACCCAGGCGTCTTCGGAGTACAGTCCCTCAGCAACTCCTCCTGGCAGAGAACCAGAGGCGAATAGAGCAGCAGGGGGAGGACTACGACAATCCAACGGGTAAAAGACCTGATGTAAAGGGTCCCAAGAGACTGAAGGGGACCAGCCAGCGCTCAGTTCCTCAGCTACAGGTATGTCCAGGAAGGTCAGTGAGCTGCACGAGTGGGGAGAACCAGAGTGTCACTGTGGGAGGCCGAGGCCTTCACTCCTGAAGAGTAGGCTGCAGGATGGGGTCTAAGATGACGGATGCCCCGCTGTCTCATGTCTCCTTCGCGGGAGATCCAGGCGGTGGGTCTAGACCCGGCAAAGCAGGGTCAAAACAGGGGCACAGAGGGCTCCTAGACTGGAGCACCGACAGTGCCAGTGCCAGTGCCTCCAGGCGCACCAGCGGAGGGATGGAGCCGCTGCCATCCACACGACAAATAGCGAGGTATCTGCAGGTGGTCCCGACTCTTCGCTTCCAAGCCAACGACACCCCCACACTATGTCGACTGGGGTGAGCTGGATCTAGGGCCTATTCCAGCACTGCGGGAAGGCAGGTGCAGGATGTGCCGCTGGAGGCGTAGCGTTAGGTGTCAGATCTCACCCGAGGGGCAGGTCCTGTAGCTTCTTAGGCTGCGATCTCTCAGGAGAGAGAAGGGAGCACATAGATCTCCAATGGCACCCCCAATATAGACACTGGGGTTGGGGGAACACCCGGGGGTATCAAGTGACCCAGGTGGCCCGAGGAACCCTGGATGGTAGTGGAGTTGTTGGTGCAGGACACAGAGCTCGGCAAGATGTGTCCGCTCCCGCTGATGGCTAGCCACACCCCAGCACCATTTCTTTTTTTAAAAAGTTTTTATTACTTTTTTTTATGCCCCACTCGGAAATCTAAACCAGCGATATTGTCATCGCATCTGAACAGTATCTGCAACAGTAGTAACAGGACATAAAGCTGTTTGGAGATGGTCTTATAGCCTTTACCTTTAACATGTTTGTCTATAATGTTCTTTCTAATCTCTTGAGACAACTCTCTCTCTGTTTTTGTGGGTTTGCCTTTCTTTAATGAAAGGGTACCAACAATTTCCAAGTTTGTATTGCCTAATTCACCTCGTATCCACTAAAAGTACCTAAGTTCTGAAAGGTTTACAGAGGAGGGGGGGGGCGGTGTACACTGCATTGTCCACAGTAAAAGAGACCTATAAGAGGAGCATTAAAGGGATTTTCTTAGACTTATAAATGGATATACTACACCTAGGATAGGTCAGCAATATGAAATCATAGGGGTACAACATCTGGAGCCACCACTGATGAAGTGTTTGAAGATTGCATCTTGGGAATTTAAGTTTATATGCAGTTCATGCAGTATAAAAAAAATTACATTCCTGACTGTACAACTGTGATATAGGTAGTATAAAACCAAAGAAACAGCTACTTTAAGTGACATCTGCTCTCCCTTTGGCAACTCCTACATCTGTACATATTGACAATATAATATGTACATGAGTAAAGGAGAGACTAACTGGCAATGCTTAGTTACAACAATTGCTAGGAAGTAAATAGTTTAATAAAGTAAATTACAAAAATGCTCACAAAGTATTACTACACAAGCTACACAACAGTAAAACAACATTTAGGGGGTGTTCACACACAGGAATTTGACGCTGAATTTGAGGTGGAATCCATCCCATTTCAATGGGAGGCAGAAACTGATTTTTTTCAGCTAGCAGAAAAAATAAGCATCATGCTCATTCTTCAGGCGGATTTAGTCTGTGAACTTCAATTGAAATTAAAATGAGGTGGAAATTAACGCTGTTTATGTGGAATTGGCCACAGAATTTGATAAAATTCACTTGCAGAATTTGGCCCTGCCCAATAAAGGCAAAATACAGTGGCCCTATTCTCCAAATTCCGCAACAAAATATGTGTCAGTTTTTGTCAAGCAGAAAGAAATCTGCTTCAAATTCCTAAAGCAAAAATTTACTGCGTCACAAATTCAGCTTGAAATTCCTACATGTGAACACCCCCTTTCACTTTAAGTCTCTGTCTGTCTACAGTTCTTATCAGAGTGAAGTCAGAGAATTTTGATCAATGGGCATCCAAGTGCTGAGAACCCCAATACCCTCTAAAACAAACAGGCAGTAGGGCAGTATATACCAGGTATATGGCCAGAACCAGCTCTGCTCCTATTTAAGTGAATTAGAGCAAAGCTACAGTTTCAAACACCCCCAGTACACTGTACGGAGATCCGTACACAGCATACAGTTTCCTGTCCATACAATGTAGTGGTGGCGCTGGGAACTACAGCTCTGCTCTCAATTACTTGAATAGCAGAGCAGAGCAGAGCTGTAGTTCTGCTCTGCTCTGCAAGTAATTGAGAGCAGAGCTGTAATTGAGAGCAGTTACTTGAATAGGACCAGAGCGGATACCAACCGTATACCTGGTATACAGCTTCTTGTGGGCCAAACAGCTGATTGTTGCAAGGTCCCCGACCGATTTGACACTGGCAAGCTATCCTGTCAATAGGTCGTCAGTATCCAACTGTGCTAGGTCCTGTACAACCCTTTAAAGGGGTTGCCCAAGGAATTGTAATTGCCTTACCTGGTCTGTAGTCACGACTTCCGGGTCATGTGATCCAGTGTTCTGCACCAATTTCCAATTTCATAGGTAATTACCTGTGCTATGGGAGTTGGCTTTATGATATTCAGCTAGCCTCCCTCAGCACAGGTAATTAATTACCTGTGAGACTGGGAAAGAAGGGAGGGGGCGGAATGCTGTTTTGGATCACATGACCCAGGGGTTGTGACATGGCCAGGACCCCCAGGTCCATCATTAGCAATCCCTGGACCAGGTAGGTCATTTAAAACTCCACTGGACAACCCCTTTAAAGGACCAGTACTTTAAACATTTGAAGTGTTAAACTGCATATTATAAAAAAGTTAAACTAATAAATATTGTGGAAAACATTGACTAAAAACAGTCCATTTATTTACCTCTCCTTGAAAGATTTCATACAATCCCGGCAATTCATCCATTGAAATATAATAATGTCTTTGGACTATTAATACTTCGGATGTTTTACAAATCTGTAGAAAAAATAACTGTTGGTTTTAATTAGTTAGTTTATTCCAGCCCCACGGGTGGGGGGTCAATCTTTTATGCATTTTGCTAGCAGTATGCACCTGTATCTGGACTTTATATGGCCATGCTGTTCTTCACGCACCTAATATTAGTGAAAAACAGCTATGTCGGTTTGTTTAAGTCCACATTGCCATTATAGAATCCATGAACTTCAATGGGTCTATTAACATGACTGTCTATTTTGATGGACAAAAATGGTGCATGTCAGTTTTTGTGACGTGTGAATATGCACATTGAATTCACTGTGTTCTCAAAACGGGTGAATAAGCCCTAATACCGAATGATACAAACAGAATTTGTATCTGACATCATTGACATCAATGTTAACCCCTTCAGGACATCTGCTGCGATAGTAAGGTGGATGTTGGATATTTAAATATGGTGGCTGCTCAGAAGTTAACCTTTTGTCTGAAAATGCCTGGTCTACACACCTATTAAAATATTTTTCCCGTACACTAAACGCTGTAGTTGGGGAAAAAAAAAAAAAAAGTGCTGAACCACTGTTTTTTTTCGCTGTTTTACCTCTGATAAAAATGTGAATAAAAAGTGATCAAAGCAATAGACATTGCCCAAAATGGTATAACTAAAAAGTACACCTGGCCCTGCAAAAAAAAGGATGCCCTATGCATCCCCATACAAAGAAATATAAAAAAAAAAGTTATAGGTGTCAGAATATGGCGACTTTAAGAAAATTTAGTTTGGATGTTTGGGATATTTTATTAAGAGGTTAAAATGTAAGTGAAACTATATAAATTTGGTATCCCCGGAATAAACCTGAAACATAGAACACAGGTGACATGTCAATTTGGCTGCATAGTGAACGCCGTAAAGACGAAGCCCGTAATAAAGTTGCACAAATGCACTTTTTTCCCCCCATTCTGAGTTTTTTTCCAGCATCCCAGTATATTGTACAGAATAATAAATAGTACCAATATGAAGAGCAAATTGTCTCGCAAACATTAAGCACTCATATGGCTCGGTGAATGGAAAAATAAAAAAGTTTTGGCATTTGGAAGGGGGGGGGGGGGGGGGGGTCAAAAACGAAAAATGTCACTGTCAGGAAGGGGTTAAGTAAAGGCACCACACCCTGTCCTGTGGGCTTTCATTTTTTTTTTTCATGGAATTGAAAGCTGATGGAGGAGGACTCCTGTTTTTAACACTGAACTTCACAGATGCAGATGGAAAGTCTTTCATTTGTATCTGTTAGTTTAATGTCCATCTTGTGATCTCCAGATAGATCAGAACATCAGACAAAGACTGCAATGTGAGACCAGCTTAAAGAGGACCTTTCACTACCTCCAAGTCCAGCTCATCATTTAATAGCTGCTGCTCCACTAATTTTGGCACAGTTGGAATTTTTTCTCTAGCCCCCACCGTTCCTGAGCTATCAATGCTGTTAGTTTTGGTGATTGATATAGTCATGGCCAAAAGTTTTGAGAATGACACAAATATTATATTTTCACATGATCTGCTGCCCTCTGGTTTTTATGTGTGTTTGTCAGATGTTTTTATCACATACAGAAATATAATTGCATTCATATTATGAGTAACAGAAGCTTATATTGACAGTTAGAATGAGTTAATGCAGCAAGTCAATATTTGCAGTGTTGACCCTTCTTCTTCAGGACCTCTGCAATTCTCCCTGGCATGCTCTCAATCAACTTCTGGACCAAATCCTGACTGATAGCAGTCCATTCTTGCAGAATCAATGCTTTAATTTTGTCTGAATTTGTTGGTTTTTGTTTGTCCACCCGTCTCTTGATGATTGACCACAAGTTCTCAATGGGATTAAGATCTGGGGAGTTTCCAGGCCATGGACCCAAAATCTCTATGTTTTGTTCCCTGAGCCATTTAGTTATCACCTTTGCTTTATGGCAAGGTGCTCCATCATGCTGGAAAAGGCATTGTTGAGCGCCAAACTGCTCTTGGACGGTTGGGAGAAGTTGCTCTTGGAGGACATTCTGGTACCATTCTTTATTCATGGCTGTGTTTTTAGGCAAGACTGTGAGAGAGCCGATTCCCTTGGCTGAGAAGCAACCCCACACATGAATGGTTTCAGGATGCTTTACAGTTGGCATGAGACAAGACTGGTGGTAGCGCTCACCTCTTCTTCTCCGAATAAGCTGTTTTCCAGATGTTCCAAACAATGGAAAAGGGGATTCATCAGAGAAAATGACTTTACCCCAGTCCTCAGCAGTCCACTCCCTGTACCTTTTGCAGAATATCAGTCTGTCCCTGATGTTTTTTCTGGAGAGAAGTGGCTTCTTTGCTGCCCTCCTTGAGACCAGGCCTTGCTCCAAGAGTCTCCGCCTCACAGTGCGTGCAGATGCACTCACACCTGCCTGCTGCCATTCCTCAGCAAGCTCTGCACTGCTGGTAGCCCGATCCCGCAGCTGAAACACTTTTAAGAGACGGTCCTGCCGCTTGCTGGTCTTTCTTGGGCGCCCTGGAGCCTTTTTGGCACCAATGGAACCTCTCTCCTTGAAGTTCTTGATGATGCGATAGATTGTTGACTGAGGTGCAATCTTTCTAGCTGCAATACTCTTCCCAGTTAGGCCATTTTTGTGCAGTGCAATGATGACTGCACGTGTTTCTTTAGAGATAACCATGGTTAACAGAAGAGAAACAATGATGGCAAGCACCAGCCTCCTTTTAAAGTGTCCAGTGGTGTCATTCTTACTTAATCATGACAGATTGATCTCCAGCCCTATCCTCATCAACACCCACACCTGTGTTAATGGAGCAATCACTGAAACGATGTTAGGTGGTCCTTTTAAGGCAGGGCTGCAATGATGTTGAAATGTGTTTTGGGGGATAAAGTTCATTTTCTAGGCAAATATTGACTTTGCAAGTAATTGCTGTTAAGCTGATCACTCTTTATAACATTCTGGAGTATATGCAAATTGCCATTAGAAAAACTGAAGCAGTAGACTTTGTAAAAATTAATATTTGTATCATTCTCAAAACTTTTGGCCATGACTGTACTAATTAGGCTCTGTACTGTCAGGAAGGTGAAAGTAAGCATGCTGCAACTTGTAGTCCCACAACAGCTGGGGCACCGAAGGTTGTCTACCACTGTACTAGCTGGTAGCATGCCCAGTCGCCAGAACATAAAGCACGGAACAGCAAGACACCCTGTTATGAGTATATTACCGGGAAGACCTTGTAAATAAATTAATAAGGGCCCAAAAGTACAATGACACTTGTATACCTGCAAAGTGCTTTAAATAGCCTGATGAGTAAAGAGAACTTTTCTATAGAGACCGGCGGAAAGCTAACAAGCAACCAACTGATCACAGGCCGTACAACAACAAAAGACAACATAAATGAAGCTGACGGCAAATACTCTCGGTATTTACCTCGTGTGCGCCGCCATGTTAACTCTCCTCCCAACCCTAACTCGGTGACCAATAGCAAGACAGCGTCCACTTCCGATGAGGAAAATCCAGCACTAAGCTCCTCCCATTGCCTGTGATCGGTTCTCAATTTCCGCTTCCCTTTTGCCACGTGATTAGTAGTAGCCTATGAACGTACAGTCCTATGGATTTGCTTGGCGCAAGTGGTTTACGTCATTTTTCGATGCCGGAACGGTGCGGCCGAGGTGCATGTTAGATAGCTGGAGGTTTAGTCATTCATTTGTTTGATAGATTTAGGAAAACGAGTGAGACATGATCGAACAAAACAAGCGGAAGGGGTTGGAGCTGGTCCCGGTGCCAGCCAAAAAGCCGCGAAATGAGGTGGTGGCAGCGGTGAGTGACTATATGGTGAACAGTGTGTGGACTTTTCTGCTAGTTTTCTTCGGTTGTGTTTGATCCCTGTACCAATAATGCCACCTCCCCAATAATCTGCAATCCACTATTCGTATACATCACTGTATTCAATGTTGAAACCCAGCCGCTAGTAGTTTTAAAAGAGCTACCTTACTCACAGAATAGTAGTGTGTAGAAACTGCTGTTCTTTGTATGTCTTTTCCTGCAGTCTCCTCCACCTCCTCCTCCCCTCTCCATAGATCAATATGTAAAAAGTAAACTCAGAATGAAACATTTTGCTTTAACAAGATATGTTAGGCTGGATTAACACTACTGTTAGTCCATTAAAGTCCGTTGCTGTCTTCCATCGTAGGATGACCGTAACGGACATTAACTGTTGCAGAGAATAATGTAAACAAAATAATGGACACTATCTTCCGTCATGTTTGTTTACTTTTCTAACTGAAGAAAAAGTCGTTCATGCACAACTTTTTCTTCCATTCCAAAAGTAAACAAACTTGACAAAAATACATTTCTGTTTCTCACAATTTTCAGGAATTTTGTTTGCTGTCATTGTAAGAAAACATTAAAGGAATTATCCACTTTCTATTATTGGTGTCAGACAGCTGGGATATTTCAGTTCCTGGTAATGTTTACATGCTGGGAGAACTGCAGCACAGTTCCCATAGACTTTAGTGGGACAGCACTGAAGTACTTAAAGAGGATCTGTCAAGTAGAAAATGCTAAATAAAATACATTATTTTATTTTTGCCATTCATCTTCTCAATTTAGTGTTGTACATTTAAAAATCCAGACACCCAGTCAAAAGATTATTTGTAAACTAGCTCTGATTCACTAAGTGGGTGGTAACTTTATGTTTTACTATGAGAAAATCAAAGGTTTTTGCCCACATGGAGAATCAGAGCTGGTTTCCATATAATCTTACAGGGGCTGTATATTTTGAGTCGGACAGAATTTTTTTTTTAACAGAGAAACACCAAATTGTCCAGCAGAATGATAAGAATCAAATGATGTATGATATTCACAATTTTCTACTTGGTGACAGGTCCTCATTGAAGCTGCCACTACGTTTTATACGTCCTTTTACACCCTTATCCTTTTGCATGTTGCTCAGAGGTAGATACACTAGATCTAGTCTATGTAAGGCCCGGTACACATCTGCGTTCAGTTTCCGTTCGGGGAGTCCACTTGGGGACTTGCAGCACTTTCCTCTCCGCTTGCTTCGTGCGGAAACCACACGGACCCCATTATAGTTTATGGGGTCCGTGTGGTTTCCCAGCTAAACTGCTTTTTATGCATATAGGTTTCCGTTCAGGGGGTCCCCAAGCAGACTCCCCGAACGGAAACCCGAACGCAGATGTGAACCAGCCCTAATACTCTGGGAACAAAATGCATGTGCAGCACAAATTTCTCTTCTATCTAGATAAATCACATCATTGTATTAATGTCCACTGTTTCAGCCAGTTTGGCTCATACAGCATTGCTTGGATGCTGTTTTATCCAATTTTTTTATTTTGTCTGCTAAAAGGGGTCCAGTAAAGGGACTGCTGAGTCATCTAGTTTATTTCTTTTGTGACTTGTAGGGCCCACCAAGATCATCTAGTCTCCAAGCTCCTATTATGCTGTTATCTGGACATGAAGGAGAAGTTTACTGCTGCAAATTTCATCCTAATGGACTTACTTTGGCATCTGCAGGATTTGACAGGCTAATCCGTGAGTATTTTTTAGCTGTTAATAAAACATGAGCTAAAGAAACCTAAACCTTATATCATTTATAGAACCTTTTTTTTTCCAAAGTGAAGCTATATGTATTTAATTGATGCAGTAAATATTAGGTTGTTGATGCTTGAAGCATACTTTTAAACATATATTTTTCAGAATTCAATAGTACGGTTTGTACGTAAAATGAAAGACCATTAAAGGCCCATTACATGAGCAGTTTTTCTCCACTCTTCATTTCAAATACCTTCCAGAAGAGCCAGATACCACAGTGCAGCATCACCTCACACATCAGCAGTGCAAAACAAATACAGCAGAAAATACCCAAGCAGAAGTGCCACACACCACAATGCAGGGAGCAATATTGTCCCCCAACCTTCTTCTAATAACAGATAGGTACCCTTTTCCACATAGCCTTTTGGCAGTCCCTAAATAAAGCTTTCCAAACTTGAAGCAAATTATTCCCCCATCCCACCTTCCCTTACTGTCAGGAGCACCCTACAACAAGAGAGGAGATTAGAGAAAAGTCTTGAACCTCCAGTACAGTCTATGATACCTCTATCTCTAGATTAGAGCATTCAGCCTGCAGGTTCGGGCTGAATTGCTTCTGGGTAGAGAACCAATGTCATCACAGGTCCTTCAGCCTTTCTAATCACAGAGATTACACTGGTAATGCAATGCGTTATCAGTGCAGATTCTGCCTTAGGGTCCCTGCTTTGTGCCAAAGCTGACACTAACAGCGCCCTTTGCCTCACCAGTGAGACCAACCTCATGGTTTCAGAAGCACTAGAGCCAGGGGCTGCTGCTATTTTTCATTGGTAATGGGTGGCTCCAAACTATTTATTGTTGTATAGGCTTTTCCCCAAAATACTGTATGTCACGAGAGAGAAATCAGAGGTTTCTGATTGCTTTTACTTGCAAGTAGGTTGGATTCAGTGTGTGAATTATATCTGTTGTTTGCAGTTATCTGCACTGTCTAAATGTTAGTTTTGTTTGCAGTTTTGTGGAATGTTTATGGAGACTGTGAAAACTATGCAACTTTAAAGGGTCACAGTGGGGCCGTGATGGAATTGCATTATAATACAGATGGCAGGTAGGTTATTAATTTATGCGCTGACGATGAATTTTCAGATCTGTTTCATAATCAATGGATAAAAATACTATAACAAAAGCTGAAGATAAATAGAGGAAGAGCCTAGGGGCTGTCAGTCAAATGACTCCAGAGCAAACCTTGCCCATTTTAGGGAACAATGATAAATTTGTGGCTGCAAAACTAAGAAGGTTCGCATTTATTGGAATGGGAGTGGAGATGCAGTAGTACAGTTAGGTGACTACATGTGTATAGCCGTGTTGGCGAACCTATGACACGCGTGCCAGAGGGGGTACTCAGAGCCCTCTCTGTTGGCATGCGCGCCTTCTCCCTGATCACTCACTCACGGGGAATCTGGTACAGGATTCCCCGTTAGTGAGCAATCGCTTCTTTCAGCTGTATGTCCAAATGCATATACAGCTGAAAACTGTCAGTGTAGGTCCGCAGCTGCATGTTCATGAGGACATGAAAGGTCCTCTTTAAGTGACCTTCTGTATGGTGGACTATCCCACACAGGCTCCCACAGGGTGCAACAGATATTTTTGTCATTAACTACTGATTTGCAGACCATTCCTCCCTAACTATATAACAGTCTCCTAGATAAGATGTTAAGGAGAGTATAGAGAAAAGGATATTTACACTGCCCCACAGCAGGTATAGAATAGTCTGTAACTGTCCATGTAATGCTGTGCTGATGTATCATGGGACTGATAGCTCAGCAAAACTTCCACTATCTTTTCCTTTCCCTTGGTCATAATAATAATAATACATTTTATTTATATAGCGCCAACGTATTCCACAGCACTGTACAATTTGTAGGGTTCAAGTACTGACAAAAAAGATACATTACAAAAAAAAATATTCAATTCACACACTGGGACTGAGGGCCCTGCTTGCAAGAGCTTACAATCTATGAGGTAGAGGGAGTGACACAAGAGGAAGCAGGGGCGGCAACAGACATAGCATTGTTTATACAATGGTCAGACAATTCTGTAATAGAGGTTACTGTCATTACACATATATAAAGCTGTATGAGCCGTCATCAGTCGTGTCCTTTAACGTGCAGATGGTGCCTGGACATATAAAGTTAGTCTGATACGGCATCATATCCTGTGAGGTAATGCAGGAGTGTGAACAGAGGAGGGTATGTTTTAGGGATTCTAACTACAGAAGGGTTTACATTAGGAGTTGTGATAAGAGTTCTGTGGTATAGAAACTTACTGTGTTTTCATAGAGAAATAAAATTAGTCAGCGCTGCCAAACAATATGAACTATGTGTGCATGTGCACACCTTATCGCTGGCAGATGGGCTCATGCAATCTGATCAAAATGTGTGCTATGAACCTAATTTTCATGTATTTATATTCATGTAATGTATATGCAGTAGGAATGGCGGTAATGGTCTTAGGCCCATTGCAGACGGCTATGGGCGAGTTCAGTCTGCTATCTGGGTTTTTCTTACCCATTCATTTGCATTTATTTGTATCACATGGTCCTGTGTGCCCTGTCCGGGCTGCAAAACTCAGGAAAGGTCCTATTCCTGTCCGGTTTTGCGGCCTTGCTTCTGCAGCCCTTATTCATTGAATGAGTACGGGCGGCACATAGATGACATCCATGTGCCGGCCGTGCAATCACAGCCAGCGACTAGCACACGGTCATATGCAACCGGCCTTAGTGGTAGCAGATTGTTATTGCAATTTTTTGTTTACTTTGTTTTATTGTGTGGCTAAATTGTCAATTGCTTTGTAGAGTCTAACATTATAATAATATGCTGAACTCCTGTATATTTCATCCCAGCTTGCTGTTTTCTGCTTCAACTGATAAAACGGTTGCAATTTGGGACTGTGAAACTGGAGAGAGAGTGAAGCGGCTGAAGGGGCACACATCATTTGTGAATTCCTGTTACCCTGCCAGACGGGGTCCCCAGCTAATCTGTACAGGGAGTGATGATGGTACTGTGAAGGTAGGTAAAAGCTTTATTGTTTATGGAGTGGCTCCTTAAAGGGAATGTGTCGCTAGAAAATGGCACTTTTTTTTTTTTTTTTTTTGTTTGTTATCATGCTAGTATCTTTATAAAATTATGTGTGCAAAAAAAAAAGTTTGGGAAAGAAAAAAAAAATTAACTAAAACCTTGGTTTAAATTAAGGGGAAATAAATATATATTTTTAGCTTAATGTTTTTTTTCAGGCTTACTGAAATAAACAGAAAAATTTAAGACTAAGCAATGGAGAGATTTCATCACATACCGTATTTTTCGGACTATAGGATGCACCGGACCATAAGACGCACCTAGGTTTTAGAGGAGGAAAATAGGGAAAAAAAAAATTTGAAGCAAAAAATGTGGTAAAATATTTAATATATGGCAGTTGTAGTTTTTGCAACAGCTGCAAGGCCACATTGACAGGTGGCCCTGCAGCTGTACGGGGAAGCATAGGGTATTTTTTTTTGCGGGGTCAGGTGTACTTTTTAGTTATGCCATTTTGGGGAATGTCTATTGTTTTGATCACTTTTTATTCAAATCAGAGGCGAAATGGTGACATAAACAGCAGTTCAGCACTTTTGATACTTTTTCCCACTACGACGTTCACCCTACAGAAAAAAAAAATTTATATAAGTTTGTAGACCGGGCATTTTCAGACACAGGGATACCTAATGTTTGTGTTTCACAGTAATTTTCTATTTTTATATGTATTCTAGGGAAAGGGGGTGATTTAGAAATTTCAGTTTTTTTTTTTTTTTTTATATATATATATATATATATATATATATATATATATATATATATATTATATTTTTATTTTTATTTTTTTAAACTATATTAGCCCCCCTAGGCGGCTTGAACCTGCAATCATTTGATTGCAAGTCCCATAGACTGCAATACAACTGTATTGCAGTCTATGGGAGATTCACTACATTACTATTACGGCTGGTCATAGACCAGCTGCAATAGTAATATTCCTACGACAGGCCTGGCAGCCTTCAGTAGGCTACTGGCTGTCACAGGAACAGGTCTGCTTCTGCGATGTCGCAGCGCAGGAGCCGACCTGCAACGACGAAGGTACCCACCGGCCTGGGGACAGTTTGGAGGGGCTTACGGGTAGTCCCTCTGGGACTGCTTTTAGACATCCTAAGTGTGCCCCAATGAAATAAGCGAGAAAAATAGATTTTTGTAATCACTGTAAAATCCTTTTCTTGTTGTATTCATTGAGGACACAGATCCCACCCTTGTTTCTTGTGTTCCTGCCCCGGGCCGTTTCAGTCCATTTTCGGGTTTAGGATATGATGATGTTGGTTCAGTGTTCTTTTTGTTCATTTGTGTCTCTCTCCTACTGCTGCAGTACAAACGGGTTAGCATAGTGTTTATGGAAAAGATATAGCCCACAGGCAGAGCCGACATCTTTTGCTTTTCCTAGTGGCCAGGTCTATACCCATGTTGCTGTGTCCCCCAATGAATACAATGTGAAAAGGATTTTACAGTGAGTACAAAAATCCATTTTTGTGAGTGATAGAAGTGCCGAAATTGGAGATACTCCCAATGGTTATTTATCAATCTCAATTCCAATGGCAGAAATTCCTCATAGGATTTAAAATCCATTGAGGTTAGACCTGGTGAAAACTGAGAGGGTGTGCTAGTAATGGCTGAAAGAAATGAGGGTCTAACGTAGACGAAAGAATGGGTTTTGCCTGATCAAGTTTTTCCATTTCCATGACACTGGTGTGTCTCAAGTATCATTTACAGGCCACCAGCATATCTCTAATCGTGTATGGAAGTGTGACTCTACATCTGATAGGATAACTCTGTGTGAGAGCCAGGAGAGATCTGCAATGGTAGACATGAAGTAATGTACACGGTCTGGCATGGCCAGTCCAACCCGCATCTTCCTTATAACCGGTATCTGTCTTAAAACCTGTCATTGTCTTGACCGCTAGATGAACTTAGAGAAAAGTCTATGGATTGATTGGGAGAAATTTCGGGTGGGTGTCATAGGGATAGTTTGTAAAAGATAAATATCTCTGGGTAGTACATTCATTTTCATTATATTTACCTTCCCCAGCCATGAAAAAAGTCCCCCATCCCATTTCAACAGGTCACGATGAATGGTGCTGAGGATGTTTGTATAATTCAGAGAATATGTATCTGTGGGGTCTCGTGCAATCTCATGTGGAAACCATACTGGCATCTATGTGTAAGGGGAGGTGTGGGCTGGGACCGGAGAAGGGGGGCACAAAGACCTCAGATGTACTAAATGCGATCAGAGAGAACTCGCAGGCATTAGTGACGGGTTTCCACTGTGTAAACTGGTTATGGCGCTCACTCTGCTTCTGTGAAGGAACCATATTTAAAATGCAGACATCCACCTTAATAGTAGGGGGGACGTCTGCAAAAGGCGACTCCTGGAGTGGCTGGAAATAGTTGGAGGTTGCAATGTCTGCGATACATAGAATGCTCTCCTTTTAGAATTTAATAGGATTTTCACCTGACCAGTGTCTTTCCAATGGTCCATCTCCAGGATACAATAAGTATGAAGATTTTAGGCTTATTTGGCAAGAGTTGGTATTTGGAATTTGAATTTACCATACAAAATATGTTTAACATAGAGACATGGTTTAAACAATTGGCCATTTTGTGGCTACACATTCCTTTTAAAGGGCTTTTTAGGACATATGGATGTCAGATGAGGAGGGTTCTCTGCTTGTGACCCCTATCTCAGTACCAGATGCAGTTGAAGTGCTAGAATAGTTGTGGGGGGATCTAAAGTGTTGTTTACATTTGACACTAAAATGACTGCAAATTATGCTGTTGACTAAAAATGTTTGCATAAGATATACATACTCTGGTTTTAAAATTTTATTTTTGCTCTAGCTCTGGGACTTTAGGAAAAAAGCTGCAGTGCAAACGTTCCAAAATACATATCAGGTATTGTCTGTTACATTCAATGACACCAGTGACCAGATCATCTCAGGGGGAATTGATAATGACATTAAGGTAAGTCTTGTTGCGTTTTTTTTTCCATCTGGATGCTTTGCTTTTATTTTTATTATTTATGCCAAACAGTTTAATGCCTTATTTATTGTCCAGGCATCTTAAAACTGTGTGGTTTTGAATGAAACTTTATTTGTAAGTTACACATTTTTCCCTGTCTCTAAGGTTTGGGATTTGAGGCAGAATAAACTGATGTACACAATGCGAGGACATGGAGACTCTGTGACAGGCCTGAGCCTTAGTTCTGAAGGATCTTACTTGCTCTCAAATGCTATGGATAACACAGGTACTGCACAGAAAAGATTATATAGATATTGAAAAGGTTAAATGAATGGTCTTGCAGCATATTCTGTTGACACTTTGTGACACTCATGTACATGTTCATGGTATTGAAACTGTAGCATATCTGTTAGAGGCCAGAGAGTTTCTGGACTGAGAAACTTTCTTTGTAGATTGCTGTTGTCTCTTGAAGGGTACTTATTTTAGAAAATGTCTGACATGTCAGACGCTTTGATGTTTGTAGCATGGGTGCTGAGAACCCTGCTGATTGCTAAAACATAGGGGTGGAAATGCTCCGCCAAGTGTTGTCCCTTTGGTTGTGGTTAACTACACAGATCTCCTCAGAGTAAAGAGCAGCTGTACTAACTCTTAGGGGCCATTCACATGGAGAAAAGCCTCCGTTTTCAAGGCCGACGGGATGCCAATACAGGGCATCAACATTAAGTCACTGCTTTCATCTGGGCCTAACCTGGAGCAGAAGAATGGGCTTAATCAGCGGGAAGTCTCGAGCCATGGCTAGTGTCCTGCTGCAATCTCTGCCTCCCATTGAAAACAATGGGAGGCAGATTCTGAGCGGAATCAGCGTCTAATTCCTTTGTCTGAACAGCAACTTAGTCTTAGTCCATGCACTACTCATTTGACTGTCTGAGGAGGGCCAGGCAGAGATTGAGAAGCGAAGGGCCACTGCACTTTGCTGAATACTTTGCCCCTTCATTATACAATGACAGTTGCACTTTAAGATAATACCCGTAAGTGTTTTCGGACTAATGAAAGTTATAGTATCCACCCTTCAAGGACGGATTTCCTTTCTGGAGGTCCTGACATGACTGGTCACACAAACCTATCCACACAGCTGTAGTGATGGATAGTTCAAATAGAGCAGCAGTTTAGCATATGTGAGACTTCCTTTAATTTAATTTAGCCATTTTCATAAATTAAAAAAAAAAATAAAAAAAATGTGTTCTGCAGTCAGCATGTTATAGAATAGTATCCACTGAGCAGATTAAGATAGATATTTAGAGCTAGGTAACCCCTTATCTATATACTTAAAACGGCAAAATCAAAGTTGTACCTGTAACATCAAACATCTAATTCATACAACCATATATTTCACCAAATTTTCTGCTGACCAGTACACCAAGTCCAAACTTCTACACTGAGGCCTCCATTCATATGCTATGACCTGACATGCAATATGTACTGCAAGTGCTGTGAGAATAGAAGAAAAAAAAAAAAAAAGCTGACTAGTATATATCTTTTGATCATAGTTCGTGTATGGGATATTCGCCCTTTTGCCCCAAAGGAAAGATGTGTGAAGATTTTCCAAGGAAACGTGCACAATTTTGAAAAGGCTAGTAACAACAGCAAAATCTACACTCTACTAGATTGACTGACCAGAAAATTGAGATCAATAACAGGCTCTGTTTATATTCCAGAATTTGCTGCGCTGTTCCTGGTCTTCTGATGGCAGCAAGATAGCAGCAGGGTCAGCAGACCGGTATGTATCATCTACAACATGTTTCCCATCCTCTGCCTTAGCTTATCTCTCCATTTACAAATAAAGAATCCAAGGTTTCACCTTTTTACTTCCTTCCAAACAGATTTGTCTATGTTTGGGACACTACATCCCGCAGGATTTTATATAAACTTCCAGGACACGCTGGATCTGTCAATGAGGTAGTCTTCCATCCTGAAGAGTCAGTTGGTGAGTTTGCGATGGTATATCTTGCCAAATAAACAGAAGAATGTGTATTTAGAGCAGTCCATCGAGGAGTCACCATTGCGGGAAAAGCTGCTTTTTTTTTTTTTTTTATTATTGCAGATTTTGCTGTGTTTTTTTTTTTTTGTTTTTTTGTTTAGCTAAAGCCAGGACTAGATTCAGCAGAAGTAAGAAGTATAAAATATTCCTTTATATTTACCATTCCACTCCTGGGTTTGCCCTCAAAAAAACGTGGCAAAATCTGCAACAAAAAACAGCTTTTCCACAGTGTGGGGCTTTAGCATAAAGGTGTTATCCAGTTTCTACTATTGAGGGCCTATCCTTAGGATATTGAATAAACTAAAGTTTATAAGCTGGAAAAGGTGAGCTATAGTTTGCTGTAAGGCTACTAAGATAGTTGTTCATTATCTGCTTTCTTGTTGGTTATCTATCTTTAGATTGTGCCAGTTAGGGTAGGTTCACACTTGCGGCGGCACTCCGTCTGCCGCGAATCCGACTTAAATGTCGGAAAATTGGATAGGGAAAGGTTTGCGACGCTTTGGTTAAAAACCCATTCACTTGAATGTGTTTTTAAAGCAATGCGCGGGTGTGCGCTTACATCCTCTGCGCCGCAAAGCCGTTTTTTTTTCATCGGACACAAAGTCCTACATGTCTGACTTTGTTTCCGACGAAAAATAACGGCTTTGCGTTGCAGAGGATGTAAGCGCACATTGCTTTAATAAGCAAAGCGTCGCAAATCTTTTCCTATCCAGTCCCTATCCAGTTTTCCAACATTTAGGTCGGCGTGCCGCCGCAAGTGTGAACCCTCCCTTAGCAGCAGGAGCAGTTTAGTTAGTGTATTGGGAAACTGCAGCCATTGTAATTTCCATACATGTGCTCCTCGCACAAAAACTTTTTGAATAACCCAAACACAAAAAACACTAGCTTTGAAAACTGCATATACTAAAAAGCTTGAAATGGTATCTGGTCATAAACTGGAGAAAATGTGCAGGTCTTGAACTGGTTAAATAATAAAACATGATTGTCTGCTTTCATGAATACATGGGAGTATTATACATGTGCTTTAATGGTTGAATCTTATCACACACATGTCCAATTCAGCTACTTTGTCTGTAGGTTATAGTGCTTATATCATGTCATTCAACAATCCTACTTTATTTCTTTTGTCTTTACAGTTCTGTCTGCTTCCAGTGACAAAAGACTTTACATGGGGGAAATACAATGAAGGAACCACACACTGAATTTTATCCTTTTTAGTTTGTTTGCACAAGGCTGATTTGTCGCAGATATTTCTGATGGTCCATCCATATGAATAGGGATAAGAAACTGTACGATGTTGTGTAAACATCTCTATTCAGATATGTGGAATGAATGTTTAGTTGCAGAATGTTTTACAAGTCTGCCATGTGTGAATATTTCCTTACTTTGGAGTAAGGATGCTACATTTTATTTCACTGCTTCCCAGGTTCATGGTTTGCACCATGCACATATACGAAGTTAAATGAGAATGAGTGGCATATGTTGTGAAATATTTTTTCTGAAGTGATCATTTAGTCTGTACCAATGCAATGCCTTTTTTATTTTGTATTATAAACTGTTTTATTACAGTTGTATGACTTGTTTTTTATTTTAAGTCATATCATGATGTCAGCTTATCCCTTTTCGTGATCTGAATTTCACCAAGGGTTGGGCCAAATCAAAATCACTATTAATTAAAATTTTTACCTCAAACAATTAATAAACTATTATTCTAGGACACGCCACTTTTTACTTGGCACAGTCCGTACTTATATACCACAGAATTTCGGTTTTGGTTATTCCCCTATCGGCAATTCTGGGTGGCCAGTGTATAGTTAGTGATGTATCCTTTAATCAGTATGAGACAAGATGGCATGGGTGCAAAATAATTGATGTGGGCGAGTTGACAACGATTAATTGAGCTGACGTTCAATGTTTATTATTTTTCAATTAACCCCTTGGCGTCACAGCCAGTTTTGGACTTTACGACACAGCCCCATTTTTCAAATATGACGTGTCACTTTATGTGGTGAGACCTTTGGAACGCTTTAACTTTTCCAGGTGATTTTGAGTGTTTTTTCTTGACACATTGTACTTCATCTTTGATGTAAATTTGGGTCAATATGTTTTGTGTTTATTTATGGAAAAATAGGAAACTTGGTGAAAATTTAGAAAAATATGCAATTTTCAAAGTTTGAAATTATCCTCTTTTCATAGAGAGTCATACCACTCAAATTAGTTAATAAACATAATTTTCCATATCTCTGATTTATGTTGACGTTAAATTTTAAACGTTCATTTAATTTTTTTGGACGTTATAAGGCTTACAGTCTAACAGGAATTTTCAAGAGAATTTACAAAACGCATTTATTAAGATACTAATTCAGTTCCAAAGGGGCTTTGAAAGGTCTTTGTATTAGAAACCCCCATAAACCACCCCGTTTTCAAAACTGCACCACCAAAACAATTCAAGACAGTATTTGAGAAGTTTGTTAACCCTTTAGGCGCGTCACAGGAATTAAAACAAAATAAAGATGAAAAATATACTGCGACAACTTGGGGGAATTAGACTCAAAATGGCGGCTTTTCCTGGTCCGGACAGCGGTGGTTCATGGTACTGGGCGCCGGAAAGATAGCTTTCAGACGGCCCAAGTGTAAAATAAAAGTGGCTTTATTCAGCTTAACTGCAACATAACAAAACAACAAAAAACCTATGCCACAGTTAGGGCCTAACTCACTCCTTGAGCCCCTAACTAGCCTGACTATTGCTCAGCTCCAGCAACAGACCCCAGTGGATCCCAGCCCTTCTGGGACAGAGCGTCTCTCTCTGTCCTTAGCTGGTCCACCATCTCCTAGTCTGACTCCTGCTCAACTCTAGCAAAAGTTCCCGGTGGACCTCAGCCCTCCTGGCACAGACCGTCTATCTGTCCAGCTGGGTCCACCATCTCCTGCTCCAAGCAGGATACTCCAGACTACTGGAGTTACACGCCCCCACCCAAAGGTGTGGCTGAAGGCCTTTTCAGGGCTGGGCCTGGGTCTCTCCACAGCGCCCTCTGGCTCACATACTCACAATACATTTCAATTTTTTTTCAATACTATATTCATTTAACCCTAAAATTTGGACATTCACAAGGGGTCAAAGGAGAAAATGCATCCCATTGTTTGTTGTACAATTTCTCTCAAGCACAAAAATACCCCATGTGTTGATGTAACCTGCTCTTTGGGCACACGACAGGACGCAGAAAGGGAAGGAGCAACATTGAGCTTTTGGAGGGCAGATTTTACTTAAATCATTTTCAGGTGCCATGTTGCATTCGCAGAGCAAATGAGGTACCAGAACAATAAAACCCCCATTAAGTTACCCCATTTAAGAAAATACACCCCTCAAGGAATTTATCAAGGGGTATAGTGAGCAGTTTGACCCCACAGCTGTTTCACAGTATTTACTACCATTGGGACATGAAAAGGAAAAATTACTCTCTTTCCAGTAAAATGTCTCTTTAGCCCCAAATTTCTCATTTTCACAAGGGGTAAAGAGAGAAAAAGCCACCCACAGTTCATTACACAATTTCTCCTGAACGTAGCAGTACCCCATATGTGGTTGTAAACTGCTGTATGGGTACATGGCAGATCTTGGAACAGAGAGAGCGCTATTTGGCTGTTGGAGGACAGATTTTGATGGAATTGTTTTCAGGTACTATGTCGCATTTGCAGAGCCCCTGAGGTGTCAGAACAGTGGAAACCCCCGAAATATGACCCAATTTTGGAAACTAGACCCCTCAAGAAATTTATCAAGTGCTATAGAGAGTATTTTGAACCTACAAATGTTTCACAGAATTGGGCTGTGAAAATAGAAGATGACATTTTTTTCCGTTAAAATGTTGTTTTAACCCCAAATTACTGGAAGTCCAGGAGTTTCGGTTGTACTTTGGGTTGAAGAAGAAGAAGAAAAAAAAAAAAAAGGACCTGCTATTATAACCATCTGAAACCTGCCAAAAACTGGGATTATATATTGTGACATTAAATGGGTGAAAATGTGTTATCTGACTGATGGAACTTTTCCGCCTGTCAGAAATGTTTTATACGTTCATCTCTAGTAATAATCATTATTGCTATTATTTTAGCGTGTAACGGATATCACTAGATAGGCGGTCGGCGTATTATACTCTATAAAGATCAGGACAGGGACAGTGAAAAAATGTAAACTTTATTGATGACTTTGCGAATATGTTGTGTGTTTGGTGCAACACTTTTGACACTGCGACCTCAACGATGGTAAATGTCTGGGTCATAGCGCCAATAAACTTCCTGTTTAGGTTATGTTCAGAAGGATATTACAGAAGAATAACTCTCTAATAAGTCTCAGAGGGGGTATTACATTATCAGTCTATGTGACAATCAGAGGGCAAAAGTACAGTATGCGCTCTGATAGGAGAGGGGAGAACATGGACAGAAGTCCCTGCTTACCCTGCCGCCCCCCCCCCAGTCACATACAGGTTATGCACAGATGATGATTATGATTTATCATCATCTGTGCAGTCTGCAGCTATCCCCCCTCCTTCACGCAGCTGACTAAGATGGCTGGACACTTTAGAAACCCATATTTCAGGATCCATTTGGGCTATGAAGACAATGGATTCATTTTACAGATGAGATTCTCCTCTTTAAAATGATACCAAGATCTCCATGATGCATCTGACAGATCCAGAGCGGTTTGCTGTTAAAACACTGTCAGAAATTGAGATCTGCATTAGAATCTCAATGCCCAATAGCGTTTTCAGCAGGGAATTGCTCCCGATCTGTAAGATGCATCGTGGAGATCTTGGTATCATTTTAAAGAGGAGAATCTGATCTTTAAAATGAATCCAACCTGATCTTCATATCCATAATGAATCCTGACAGAATTAAAAAAAAAAACCTAATCCTCTCCTCTCCTCTGCTGTCTGGCTGCGCTGTGAATGGTGATCTCTGGCTAGTGGAGGCTGCGACAGGTCCCTCCCTGGTCAGATCGGAGTATTAGATGTTTCATACAGCTGATACTCTGATCTCCCTGTTCCAGGGCACTGTCATTTATGATAGTAAGCCCTGGGATCAGTACTGCCCAGAGGAGTAGCTAGGGGTTTGGCACGGGGTGGGGAAACATATCCAAGTGGGCCCCCCTACCCTGGTATACCGATATTATCACTTTATGATGATCATAGAGTGATAGATACTGGCTGCACACAATCGTTCACATTTCTCGTCTACACCAGTTCCTCCAACCGCAACTTCTCTCTATAAAGTTTGTAGCACAGACATCTTTGGCTCCTCACTTTTCCAGACACGTGACCCACATTTTCCTTGCCTATACAAAGTCCCCATCCTGCTGCTACCCCCTATTATAAAATACATGATATAAAAATCTCCTGTAAATAAATGATTGATACCCTCATTATGTATGTAATTAACAATGCCCCTTTTGTGACCCTTTAAAGGGATTGTTCGGGATCAGAAATATTAATGCAGGCAGCAGGACAGGGTTGTAAATAAAAAAAAAAAAAAAAAAAAAATGCACTGACACTTACCTGCATCCTCCCCTCTGTCCCTGCCCTGGGCCAGCCATCACCTTCACTGCACTATTTGTATAAGGAGCAGATGCAGCACTGATGTCAAGTTGACAAGACCGCTGCAGCCAATCCCTTCTCTCTACAGTACAGCAGTACATAGTGTTGGGCTGCTGCGGTTCCGCAGTTGTGACATCTTTATGCAGCCACTGTGTATGCAAACAAAGGTGATAGACAGTCCAGTGCAGGTAAAGGGGGGAATGTACATTATAACGCGCGCCTGCTGCCTGCTTTAAAATTTTAAATTCCGCCAGAACAAGCCCATGGGTGGCATTCGACTTGGCAGCGGTGGGGGGCATCGGAGTGCTGGAGACAGGTGAGTATGTTGGGTTCTTTTATGTTTCATCTTCCCTGGCCTACTGCCCAATTACTGTAATTCCTGGACAACCCCTTTAAATCAATAATGCCCACCTTAAATTAGTATAGCCCAATACCCTCTTACACCATTACATAAATACTGCCTAGTTATTGACCCTTAAGATTTTTAAGGCCTCTCCCCTCCCCAGCAAAATAAAAACAACAATAATAATCACCTGCCTAAGATTCACTTGCTCGGACTTGCCACCACTGACTCTCCTTGCTGTATCAGGCACGTCTATGTCCCAGCTCTGGCAGCACTATGTAGCGGCGTCATTGCACCTGCCTGCGCCAGGACGCTGACATCTTAATTGTCACTAGGGAACCTGTAAGCTGCAAGCCACTACAAGCCTGTGGCCTACAGTGGTCCCCAACCTTTTTCGCACCAAGGACCAATTTCAATGAAGACAATTTTTCTGCGGCTCGGTGGGGTGAGGAGGGTGGTGCTGGTTGGGGATAGGATTTGGGTTGCAGGGCCACCCCACATGTAATGGGTAATAGCCTCCTCATCTATTACTGTAATAGTGCTATAATACCACATCCCCCAACAGGTAATAATTTCCTCCCCCACAAAAGTAATGCTGTTACTTATGGGGGGCACTATTACAGTAATAGTGGCCTAATAGTGCCCCCCCCCAGGTAATAGCCCCCCCCCACACATAAGTAATGCTGTTACTTATGGGGAGCACTATTACAGTCATAGTGCCACCCACACATAATTAATGCTGTTAGCTGTGGGGGACACAATTACTGTAATAGTGAGCTAATTGCAGCACCTGCAGGTTATAGTCCCCCTCGCCCACATACCATTCCATATACTGTTGCGCTGTATAGTTACATTGTACTTACAGAGCAGTGATGGGGTGGGCGGGATCTTTTCTTGCATGCAGCCTGTGCACATCTTTTATTTTCTTTCCACTGGAAACATAGAATAGGGATCAATGTTCTGGGGGGGACTTCCTCTTGCACACAGCATGTGTGCATCTTCTACTTTCCTCCTGGAACCTTGACCCCTTATTTTATGGTACTACTGGCAAGAAAATAGAAAATGTGCACAAGCTGTGTGCAGGAGGAGGTACTGCTCACCCCATCATTGCTACATGTACGGTTATAGTATGGCAGAACAGGAAGCTATTGCTTCCTGATCTACCATGTATTTCAACTGCATCGGAGTCCTGCAGATTCCGATACAGTTGAAGTTTTTGTGTGCCCCCCCACCCCTTCCCCCCTCCCGCTAGCTACGCCTCTGGTACTGCTGCATAGCTGCACTGTGAATGGTGGGTCTACAGACCCACCAATCACAGCGATGGCTGGAGAGGGGAGGCTTCTAGTGGTTCCTCTTTGGTCACAGGGGAGTCTCAGCTGCCGGCAACAGCTGAGCTCCCAATACCCAGCCATACCCCCTGTTAAATAAAAGCACCGGGAGCTGGGACGTAACTGTACGTCCTGGTGCGCTAATGAAGCGATCTCCAGGACGTACAGTTACGTCATGGTGCGCCTAGGGGTTAATTACCCAGCCCTATTTCCAGATTTTTCTCAGATTTTTTTATGTAAACCCATTTAGTATTACCTTGCCACTGTTTGTATCAAAGTAACAAAAAAGGGAAAGTTAAAAACATAGTGCTCGTAAGTCTAAAGCTTAGGTGAAGAAACTTGGACATGCTTGAAAGAGCACATTTCCATCAATTGGCTGACAAAGGGATTTCGCTTATTTTTGTTCAGTGAAATTTTACATACGTATTTTGTTCTAGCTTTCATGTCTTGGAGTAGTAAATGAGATTTAAGGAGCTATGTGCATGATTTGGCACTGTGTTGTTTCTTCCCCTTCATTTGGCCATGGCATATGTGCCTGCTGTAAGATTTTTCACTGTGGAAGAATCGTTGATTGTAATGTCAATCTGTATTCCCTTAGTCCAGACAGCAGCACAATATGGGGTATCTCTGCCCCTGTGTGTTGTTTAGGACAGGTGGAACCTTTAATTAGCACCAAAAAGGTGCCTCCTACTAGCCCTATAAGAGGGCACAAGAGACCTCCCTCCACTGTGTAAATTATAAAGTAACAGGAAACAAGCTTCTAGGGAGGGAAGCCTTGTGCTGCTGTCTGGACTAAGGGAATACAGATTGACATTACAATCAACGATTCCCCTTACGTCCGACAGCAGCACAATATGGGGAGATAGCAAGTAATTCCCCTAGGGAGGGTTTCCTCGTCTTACAACATCAAGGACTGACTGACCAAAGGCAGTTGTCTGGAAACTGCGGATGTCCAATGATAATGTTTAACAAAAGGTCAACTGAGATGACTATGATGCAGCCGCACAAATCTGGTCCAATGGTAAGGACCGATACTCAGCCAAAGAAGTCGACAACCCAGGTCGAGTGGCCGTAGAAAGACTGGAGGGAATAACTCCTGAATAAGAAAGGAAGACTTAATTGTCTCCTTGATCCATGTGGATAGAGTAGGCTTGGAAGCCTCGAGGCATCTGTTTTTACACTGCATATCAATTAGTAGGCTTTCGGCCTTCTTAAGCGGTTGAGTGTGGAATAGGTAAATCCACAGACACCTTACCACATCTAAGGTGTTGAGCTTTTATTCCTCCTCAGAGGTTGGAGAGGGGAAAAACACAGGTAACGAAAATAGCTGATTGCTATTATAGTATGAGGGGACCTTAGGGATAAACCCAGGCAAACCTAAGGTGCACCCTATCTGCAAAAACAAAATGTACGGTTCTCTAGAAGAGAGGGCCTGGAGTACCCCTACTCTTTGGCAGATATAATAGCCAACAAAAAAGTGGTTTGTAGGCTAAATATTTTATCCCCGTAGTCTCCAAGGGTCCAAATGGAGGACCGCACAGGCCTGTAATGACTACCGCAAGGTCCCACTGGGGATGATACTGAGGGCTTTAGCCTCATTGCCCCTTTAAGGAACCTTGCAACCAGAGGATCCTGAGACAGACGTCTGTTCAAATGAGCGGAGAGGGCCGCAATCTGCACTTTCAAAGTGGCAGGGGCAAGGCCCTTATCCAAACCGTCCTGAAGAAAATATCAGCCGTTGAAGGTTCTAGATTATTAATACCCTTCTTGGAGCACCACTCCATGAAAATCTTGGCTGTCCTCTGGTAGTTCTTATTGGTAGATTCTGCTCTTGCAGAATAAAGGGTCAACAGGACGGCCTCTGACAGTCCTCTATCCTGCTGTAGGGACTGCTCAACCTCCAGGCTGTCAGGTTGAATCTCCAGAGATCCTGGCACTTCAGAGATCCTTGGGAAACCAGGTTCTGGATGGGGGGAAGCCTCCAATATATCCCTCGACTCATCTCCATGAGTTGGGAAAAACCAAGCTCTTTTTGGCCAGAATGGAATGATGGCTATCACAGAGACTTGGTCCTGTCTGATTTTCATTAATACCTTTGGTATTATTGGAATTGGAGGGAAGATGTATGCCAGCCTGGACCTCCAAGGGATGGACAGGGCATCCACTGCCAAGGGATTGTCCTCCTGGTAAAGGGAACAGAACTTCTCCACCTTGGCGTTGAGTCGGGTTGCCATGAGGTCTATTTCTGGAAGACCCCTGTTCAGGGTAATCTGATGAAAGACTTCTGGATTGAGTGACCATTCTCCTGATACGGCATAACCCCGACTCAACCGATCCGCTACTATGTTCAGGGAGCCCTTGATGTGAACTGCGGATAAATGGGTTAGATTTTTCTCTGCCCATGTAAATATCAGATCTGCCTCCCTAAGGAGGGTTGGTGATCTGGTGCCTCCCTGTCTGTTCACGTACAGCACTGTGGTCATGTTGTCTGACCGGATTTTGACTGCTCTTCCCTGGGAAGAGGCAAGCAATAGAGTAAGGCACGATATACGGCTCTGAGCTCCTTCCAGTTGGACGAGGTCCTTTTTTCAGGAGCGCTCCAGACTCCCTTTATGGAGTTTTCGTCCAATGGGCTCCCCATCCCGAGAGGGATGCATCTGTAGTCAACAGGGTCCAAGAAGGTCGGACCGTGGACCTTCCGTCTTTCAGGTGCAACCACCACTTGAGGGAAAAAGACGGGTCCTGGGGGAGAGTCGAATCTTCTTGCTGAATGTAAGAAGGGAGCGATCCCAAGCCTCTAGTAACTCCTTCTGGAGGGGACGTAAGTGCCACAAGGCCCATGGGACTGCCTCCACTGCGGAAGACATCAAGCCCAGGATCTTCATCAATGTTCTGATGGAGGCTATCGGCTTTTTGAAGAGGTGCTGGACTGCCGCAACCAGCTTCTCCTTCCTTGCTGGTGTCAAGGAGATTTGCAGGCGGACTCAATCTAGGAAGTAGTTTTCTCAGAGGAACTTCCTTCGAGTTGAAGGGATCGTTTTTGACTTCTCCCAATTTATAAGCCATCACAGACTCTGAAGGCTGTCTGTAGGTACTGGAGCAGAACAGACTCTGACTGGGCCTTTATCAACCAGTCGTCTAGATAAGGCACCAAGAATATCCCCTGAAGCCTGAGGGCGGCCGTTATGGGGGCCACTACCTTTGTAAAGGTGTGGGAAGCAGAGGAGATCCCGAAGGGTAGTGCTGTGAATTGAAAGTGCTTCCTGTGGCCGGAAACTACTACGGCAATCCTTAGAAAAAAACCTTCTGTGTGGAGGTAAATAGAAATATGCAAATAGGCGTTTTTTATATCCAAAGTCACAAAAAACATCGCCTTAGAGAGGAGAAAGGTGGTGACAGACTTTATGGTTTTCCTATGGAAGCACTTCTTTTTGATGAAGCGGTTGAGGTACCTTAAGTCTATGATCATTCTCCACTTGTCTGCCGGTTTTGGCATCAGGAAGACGGGAGAATAGACACTGGATCCTTTTTCTAGAGAAGGGACTTCCACCAGGGCTCCCTTGTGAATGTACTCTCGGATGAAGCATTCCAGGGAGGCTGCGAGTTAACACAAACCGATCCTGAGGAGGACGGAGGAACTTCATTGCATAACCTCTTTGGATTACCTACCGGACCCATGGGTCTCGAATTTTTTCCTGCCCGCAGTTGAGAAAGTGGGAGACACGACCTCCGACAGGAATCTCGGCCACAGGAAAACTGCTTCTTATGTCAAAAGCTAGGCTTGACTTTTTTATCATCAGACTTCGGAATCTCCGGCCGGCGCCTCTAGAGGAATAACTAGAGCCTCTCTGGACTGCCTTCCACGACGAGGCGGATAGCCGCTACCACGGCCAGAGCCAGACCTACCTCTGAAGGCCTGGGGTAAAGGTTTACCCTTCTTGTCGGCCAAGCCCTCTAGGATCTCGTCTAGGGCACAGCCAAAGACTCTACCCGGCTCAAAGGGTAATGCGCACAAATTATACTTTGAGGGGAACACAGCTCTCCAAGGTTTTAACCATAGAGGTCTTGCTGCTGCAGTGTTCTTGGTAAGTGCCAGGGATTTGGCCGCCAGCCTTAATTGATGGTGGGAGGCTTCCGTTAAATATTCAGCTGCCAGGGAAACTGAGCCTAGAAACCCTAGCAGCTCGTCTCTGGAGACTCCAGAGTCGGTCACTTTTGAGGTGGACCAGGTCAGTACATAATTTGGCTGACACTTCACAGGACGCAACCGCACAGCGGTCTTGGGCGAGGCAGCTGAATAAGCCTTCTTGAAGGTATTGTCGAAGCGCCTGCCATGGCGTCGTGCAGATTTGCTCCATCATCTGATGGTACCTTAGTGCGGCAGGACAGTTTAGCCACTGCCATATCCACCTTGGGAGGAGGACCCCATTGATCCCATTGAGCAACTGGGAATAAAGCGCTGAACCTCCTAGGAACCACAAGAGGTTTTTCAGGACTTCTCCACTCTGAGGACATTAATTTTTGTAATGTCTGGTCCACTTGGAAGACCCTAGGCCCTCTATAGGTGGACGCGGAGGCTTCCCCGTCAACATCACGATCCTTAGACCGGATGGACTTCAGCAGCCGGCTTAATTTTTCGAGTGGAAGCACGGCCTGCTGGGATCTTCAGTGGAATCGTCAGATGAGAGTGTCTCGTCCACTATCTGATAATCTTCATCAGAGATCCGTAAGGAAGATCGTGTCTCAATCTGCGGTCTCTTGGCAATCTGGGCGATGGAAGAACGAATCTCCTTTAAGAGACTCCTCATAAAGTCCTTTACCCAAGTAACAACCTCTTATAGAAGGTACTTCCGGCAGGGTCCGCGACACTGGTGACAGCGGGTAAAATCATAGCCGTCAGGTAAAGGGGTATTGCAATCCAAACACATTAGGTATTTCAAGTTTAGAGGAATTTTTCCTCCTAAGTGCATCGCCATTACGTGCTGCAGAAGATGACATCTGAAACATCAAACAGCCACGTGACACTGAAATAGGGAAGATCGCCAAGCATCGCATAAAAACCCAAGGGGTACCTCTTTTTTTTTTTTTTTTTTTTTTTGAATCGGTCACTTGAAGAGAGAAAAAAAACCGTCAGAAAAAAAAACAGCCACCGCAACCCGCAGCAGAGGAGCTAGAAACCACTCACTCAACAAATAAAGGACTGCATTCAGACCTTTTAAATGTAATCCAGCAGCGAGGTGAGGAAGCCAACAAGAAACATTTATACAGCACCAAAACAAGTCAAACGCCATAATGGAACATAAGGGAGCATAAGCCTAAGCCAGAGGCTCAAAATACAAGCACCAAAAATCAATTCTATATTTTGCCTTTAAATTTTAAATTTCCAAACTTACCGCACTTTTTCCGAGAAAACCGGAAGTAGGGCGCGGTGGTGCGCAAAGGCTTCCTTCCCCTGGGAACACGGAACCGGAGAAAAGTTCCGGCCGAGGAGGTTCCCCGCTTACTTCCGGGATCGCGCTGCCTGCAGATGGATGCCGGATAACGCTGCGCTGCGGTGCGAAGGACCGGAGGTTTTTTCTTTGGGACCGAGGTACCCCAAGAAGGTAAGCCAGGAGTAACTAAAACCCCTAGCAACGGGAGGTCACAAGAGACCTCCGTCCACCTGTTCCACACAGGACAGAAAAAAACACAGTGGAGGGAGTTCTCTTGTGCCCTCTTATAGGGCTAGTAGGAGGCACCTTTTTGGTGCTAATTAAAGGTTCCACCTGTCCTAAACAACACACAGGGGCAGAGATACCCCATATTGTGCTGCTGTCGGACGTAAGGGGAATAACCGTTTGTAGTGTGCTGGAACTGCAGCCTTGAAACTATTGCATGCTTTGTTGGTTAGGATTATTGATTAATATTCACATAATCATTGGGAGGGGGGTTCTGGCATCTGCACTCACACTCACAGATGTGCTAAAATAAACAATGTACATTTTTGATATTCATAATAGTGTTTCCTAGCATAGCAAACATAATGATGGGCCTGTCTAATTTATCTTCAGAACAGTTCTATTGCTGTAGCTGACTCTTTCTAGGGCAGATTTCAGGCAGCGATGACAGTGTCTGTATTACGACCACAATACCTCGATCACTCACAATTATATTGTAAACTGCTTTCATCCCTATAAAACCTTCATAGGAGTACGTTTTGCAGCCTAAATCATATAGCCTAAAATGAACCTGCGTATAACGTCTGAATGTAACATCAGAACCCTAAATGGGATGTGCTAATATCCTTTTAATATAGGAAAGGAAGTTGTGGGATCAAGTATATGACTATTGAAATTTTTTGCTTTGTGACAAAACCACTCCAGGTTATGGTTTACTTTACAAATTGCGAAGAACACTGTAATTTGTGAACGGGTTTTAATGTATATAGCTGAAGATATTAGCTAGCAGGAAAATTCAGTGACCTTCATCTTCATAGCCCTCACAGACTGACATAAGCAATTACTTGTGACATATGGTTCACATGAAGAACAGTAAAATCTACATTATGTAAATTGGTAGATTAACTCCTTCAGGTCAGATAGGATCTAAGCTGAAGCACCCAGTTACTGGGGCTACTTGGAAACTATTTGTATTGACTTTTCCATGAAGATCTGGCAATGTTTTTCCAATGATAGCCCATATATGTAAGCACTATTTTTCTAAAAAAAAAACAAAAACAACACAAATTCCTCAAATCTGCCAAAGTGAATGGACCGATGTGCCCAGAGTGTAGCCTGAGGAGGAGTTTACTGTGCACAGTAATCGCCAAAGTAAAAAATCCTATATCATGCCCAGCACTATTTATAGCTTGGTATCAATTTAGTTAAATACAAAACCATCAGCACTCCAAAGAATGTACATATTGTACAGTGCTGCGGAATATGTTGGTGCTATAAAAATGTTTTATTATTATTATTAGTATTATTATTATTATTATTATTATTATTATTATTATTATTAAAGAATGGAAATTCAAACCAGTGTTTTATTCCAAAGCGACGTTTCGGTTCCTGGACTGGAACCTTTCTCAAGCAATAACATAGTGACATAAGCAGCATTATAAAGGGTATGTAAAACCCAGTGTAACTATCACAATCAAACATAATTATCAGAAAGTGCAAATATTATAAAGTGCAGTAGTGCATCAATTCATATGTATGCAGTGCAAAAAATTAAGATACATACATTAATAATAGCATGTAAAAAAATATTGACAAAATCTTGAATAAAGTGTAAATAAGTTAATAAATAATGCAGGTGATAATAATAAGACATAATGGAACCATCCCACTTACTATAAGGCATTTATCCATAGACCCACTGTGTGATAAACTAACAATGGAGTTTCTAGTGTGTACTTAGCGCTATTGCGCATGTCCAGAAAGCTTATACATACTGGAACTATATTGCATCAATTGCGCAATGTCCGCGCATGCTCCGTAGTCATCTGAGTATACAATAAGCATTTTAAGTACTGGCAGGTGTCTGACATGCACAGTGAGGATATGGGCACCTGCCAGTGCTTCAAATGCTTATTGTATACTCAGATGACTACAGTGGTTGCAGCAGTAAAAGACCCCATTTTTTAATCAGACTGCGCTAATAAGCGCTATTCTAGTCTCTACAGCGGGCTAAATAATTAGGGCAAAATTTATCCATGTCAGTAAGGCATATTCAGTATCTGCAGCGAGTATATCATATGGCATAATAAAAAAAAAAACAGATAGATGAAAATTATAAGAAAAATAAAAGATATAAAATAATAAAAATAAATCAATATAAATGAATATATAATGGGGAAATAATATTTTAGACAAAAATCTCCAATTTGAACATGAATTTAGTAAGGAACCCTGACCACGCAAGTAGCCACAAGTCCCCACCGAATGAACAACCAGGCTATATGGTGTGGGTGAAGCTGTCAAACCTCAACCCTACCACATGGGTCACTTAATGACACCCCAATCTAACCTTAGACCAGGGTATCAATTTAGCTATATGTGGTCTTTTCCAGTCTATTCACTACTTGGTGATCTGTTTCATAAATTTAGGAAACTTTTACATATAGTCCAAGGCAAAGAAAGGAATGAAGTGCACTCTACTTCTCAATTCCTTTTTGTGTGCAAGGACTTCCTTACAGCGAGAGCTGAACTGCCTTTGGAATTAGTTTTCCATATATTGGAATGGGGTTTGTAAAAATCAATCCACATGCTGCAGTAGCAACCCAATGAAGTTTAAACAGGTTTTCTGGCTCCAAACTGATTTTGTAAGGGGACATTGTATGGCATTAAAATGTACAAACTGTGCGAGAGCAACACAGGGTACACCTACAAATTTTGAATTTATGAAGGAAGGGACACAAGAATTGAGCCCCCAGAATTCCCCCAATTCTAGAAGTTAGTGGGAAGATAGTGTGGAATTTGCTGCACCCACTGCTGGACCAGGGTTGTCACCTATATGTGGATAACTTTTACACCAGCATCCCCCTCTTTATGTGCCTCAGTTCCAGAGGAGCTTGTGGGACAGTGCTCAGAAATCAGAGAGGCCTCTCTAGAACACAGATTGAGCAGCGCCTCAAAAGTGGTGAGAATAGGGCGGTCTGCAATGAGAATATGCTGTTGGTCAAGTATAAGGACAAGAGGGATGTCCTTGTACTGACCACAAATCATGACAACAGCAGCACCCCTGTCCCTCTGTGTGGTACCATAACCCTTACCCCCAAGTCAGACTGCATCCTGGCGTACAATAAGTACATGGGAGGGGTTAATCTATCTGATCAAGTCCTAAAGCTGTACAGTGCCATGAGGAAAACAAAAGTGTAGAGATGGCACTGTATAACGCTTTGCAGGCAAGGCAGGAACATTCCTTCAGTTTCGGGAAGAAGGTACAGGTGCTTCTCAATAAATTAGAATATCTTTGAAACGTTTATTTCAGTAATTAAATTAAAAAATGACCTCCTATATTTTCTAGATTCTTTACACACAGAGTGTTCTATTTCAAGTGTTTTATTTCTGTAAATGTTGATTATGGATTACAGCTAATGAAAACCAAAATCTAAGAAAATTAGAATATTGTAAAAAATTTCAGTATTGTAAATTCAGTGTGTCACCTGCCAAGGTTTCCTAAGCCTTTAAATGGTCCCTCAGTCTGGTTCAGTAGGACACACAATTATGGAAGACGCTGATTATGAATTGAATTACTGAAATGAATGAACGTTTCAAAGATATTCTAATTTATTGAGTTGCACTTGTATCAAGACTCTGGTATTTGGGGACCAGGAAGGCCAGGGCCCCAGTACTTCTGGAACTGAAGGTGACCGTATTGTACCAGCGCAACCTTTTTCCAGTTAAGTCCCACAAACTGCAAATAAAGGGAAGACCCAAAAAAGGTGGGTTAGGGACAAGAATCTCTCACATTGAGGAGAGCACCAGTGAAGGTGTGTAGAGATTTTAATTGCCTTTTGCCCTCTACTTAGCATCTACATATCACAAGGCATTATGGGAAAGGAGCTGGGGAGCTCATGCGCCCTCAATGTGAGAGATTCTTGTCCCTAACCCACTCATTGCCTCCCACTAAGCCAGCCAATTCACTTTGCTCTGTACTGATGAAGGACAACAATCCGGAAACAGCGCTGTATGCAGATAAGTGAAATTGGCTTGGCTAAGATCCCTTTTGCTGTCTCAAGGCTCGGTGAGTCAAAAGCAAATTGAGGATCTGTTACATCCAATAGAGGGCGTATGAGCTCCCCAGTTCCTTTCCCATAATGCCTTGTGATACCAAAAAAGGTGCAGAGTTTGTTCCAAAAGGGGAATAAGGAAAGACACAATTTATCAGTTTGACATCTTCCCCCGAAAAACCTGGCCTGTGCATGAAGGATAGCTTCAAAGTGTACCACCATAGGTTATTAATTTTGCCTTTATTAGATTTTAATTGCAATTGCAATTTGGTAATTAGAGTTGCCTTTCAACTTCTGTTGTCCATCAATTTCTGGAAAATAAATTAAGGGTGGGTTCACACTTGCGCCGGAGTCCGTCAGCCACAATCCTGCAAATGGGACATGGTGCCTGAAAACTATTTATGGGAATTCTGCCCTACAAATAGCATTCTATCCCTTCTGAGTCCCACTGTGTGCCCATACATCAGTTTACATCCACATGAGGGACGTTTCCATAGTCAGGAGAAATTACTTAGCAAATTGGGAGCAACATTTTATTTTGAAAATGTAATTTTCCAAAATTTACTGTTCAATTCTGTGAATCACCTGTGTGGTCCAAATGCTCACTATACCCCTCGATAAATTTCTAGTCTAGTTTACAAAATGGGGTCATCTTGGGAGTTTTCTTTGTTCTGATTTCTTGAGGGCTATGCAAATGAGACATGGCTCCTGAAAACTGTAAAACAAATTCTGCCTTCCAAAAACTGTTCTGTCCCGCTGTGTGCCCATACATCAGTTTACATCCACATGTGGGGTATTTCTGTAGTTGGCAGAAAAAGATGAATAAATTGTGGGGTGCATTTTCTCTTTTAACTCCTTGTGGAGCTGCCATAATGTGGATCCACTTCTGACCCAAGGGGGAACAAGTGCCTTCCAGATCAGACTCTGCAGTATATTTTAGGAAGCTGGATTCCTCCTGTAACTGGGACTAATGTATCAGCCTCAGTTACAGGGGAAATCAGCAGGTAAAAAAATGTTAAAATGTCCCCCAAAGGTGTATTATGACCTTATCTGGTGCACAATGTATGAAAAAAAAAAAAAAGGACTAAAAAAATACCACTACAATGCCTTGTCACAGGTTCTAGCCCTGCCCCCATATGTGTCACCTATATAGAAATTACCATAAGGGAGAAGGAAACTATTTTACATTTCTCCTTCCCTCCTTTTTTATTTACATTTTGTCTTACATTATATTAAGGAAAAAAACATTTTAATATGGGAAATTAAGGTTTCACTTTTACCAGTGACTTAAAGTGCGCAGCATAGATGAGTACACCCCCTTTGAAATGTAAGATTTTAATCCATATCTCACTGAACACAAATTTCAAAATTTTGACAAGAATGAGTTTTAGAGAACATTTGTTTAACCAATAACATGAAAGTAAGGTTAATAAAATAACTTGGATTACCAAATCTTCAGTTTTACTCAAATTAGTTGATGCAAAAATGAATATACCATACATCAAAAACAGTTACTTCTATTATTTTGTATGACCATGACTTTTAATAACAGGACCAAGTCTTCTAGGCAGTGGCATAACGATCGTGGTCGCAGGGGGTTCGACCGGGCCCGAAGGGGTATGGGGCCCGCTGGAAATGGCTGGGGCCCTGGACCACCATGATAGTGGTCGGGGAAAGTCTTGTTCCCCGACCGCTATACATGTTGTTAATGGAAAGGGGCCCAGCTGTTAGCTGCCAGCCCAGGTAAGCTGTATAAAAATAAAAAAAATACTTGTTCTCACCTGTCCTGGGCTGAGCATCTGCTCCGGGGCTTTTCTTGCAGGTAACTGAGGTCACGCTAGCGGTCACATGGGGCGTGCCGGCATAATGACGTCACAGCGCACCACGTGACCGCTGGAGCGCGAGACCTCAATTGCCAGACAGAAGAGGATGCCACAGACAGCAGGACGGAGCGAGGATTCCACGGAGAGGTGAGATAAGGTGAGTATAAGTGTTTGTTATTTTTAATCACTTCTCCTGGGCTTCTACTTATTATACTTTGCGGTCTGAGGAGACCCCAGAGTATAATAATAGCATCAACTTTGGGGGGGGGCTTTTAGGAGCACATGATACTGTGTGGGGGCCACTGTGAGCATATAATACTGCGTGGGGGCCACTGTAAGCATATAATACTGATTAGGGGCCACTGTGAGAATATAAAAGCAACAAAACGACAAAATAAAAAAAAAAAAAAAACTACAGGTAATAAGTGGAGGACAGAGGAGCCTCTTAAAGAAGAAGTTACAGGTCTGTGAGAGCCCAAAATCTTTCTTGTTTGTAGGTGACCAAATACTTATTTTCCACCATAATTTGCAAATAAATTCTTAAAAAATCAGACAATGTGATTTTCTAGATATGTTTTCTCATTTTGTCTCTCATAGTTGAGGTCTACCTATGATGTCAGTTACAGGCCTCTCTCATCTTTTTAAGTGGGAGAACTTGCACAATTGGTGGCTGATTAAATATTTTTTTTCCCCACTGTAAATATGTATGAAAAGATATGAAAAGTATAAAATGTATTTAGCTATAAAAATATGGAATATAAACATCAATACAAGTTGTAAATACATGACAATATAAAAAACTAAATAAAACCTATATACGTATTATAAATATATTGTGAGAAAGTGAAGGGTGTGGTTTGGGAGCCAGACTCCTGTATAAATAGTGAACATTTGTTGTAGTAGGTAGTTCTCAGCCGAGAAGGTTTTGTTTTTGTTTGTGCCTTTGTAAAGGCAAACCTGTTATGCACCTGAATCTAAATAAACACCTGACTTGAGTGTGATCCAGCCTCTGTGTCCCTGTTTCCTGCACTGCTACTAAGCATCTACCTGAGCGGTTCCCACAATATAAACATAAAAGTATAAATGTAATAGGTATCGCCATATTTACATACAGATATTCCATACAACAAAGCAAATAAAATCAATAAATATCACCATAGATAAATACCCGCTAAGAGGATTTTTTTTTTTTTTTTTTTTATCAATATACCTTTTCCAGGGATTTATTAAGCCCTAACGGAGATAGAGTGTTCAACTTAAATATCCAGTACATCTCACGTTTCTGTAACCGGTCATGTCTTTCACATACATCTGAGGGTACTTGTTCAATAGGTGTAATGCAAAAGTCTCTGGGCTCACAATTATGTAACAGGGCCGCGTGTCTTGAGACACTATGTTTTACGTAGCCCTTTGCTATGTTGTGTCTATGGTTGTTTAGTTTATTAATTATCTATTTATTATTGATAATTAGATGAGTGATCTGTTTTTCATTATAAATGCTTGCACATTTTCACTGTGTTACTGCTTGAGAAAGGTCCACTGTATTTGGGACCGAAACGTTGCACTGGAATAAATCTTCACCTTTTTGATTTTCAATATTGGAGTGCTGTCCATTTTTGTATTATATATCTATATATATATATAGATATATATATCTATATATATACAGTACAGACCAAAAGTTTGGACACACCTTCTCATTCCAAGAGTTTTCTGTATTTTCATGACTATAAAAATTGTAGATTCACACTGAAGGCATCAAAACTATGAATTAACACATGTGGAATTGTATACTTAACAAAAAAGTGTGAAACAACTGAAAATATGTCTTATATTCTAGGTTCTTCAAAGTAGCCACCTTTTGCTTTGATTACTGCTTTGCACACTCTTGGCATTCTCTTGATGAGCTTCAAGAGGTAGTCACCTGAAATGGTTTTCACTTCACAGGTGTGCCCTGTCAGGTTTAAGTGGGATTTCTTGCCTTATAAATGGGGTTGGGACCATCAGTTGTGTTGTTCAGAAGTCAGGTGGATACACAGCTGATAGTCCTACTGAATGGAGTGTTAGAATTTGTATTATGGCAAGAAAAAAAGCAGCTAAGTAAAGAAAAACGAGTGGCCATCATTACTTTAAGAAATGAAGGTCAGTCAGTCCGAAAAATTGGGAAAACTTTGAAAGTGTCCCCAAGTGCAGTGGCCAAAACCATCAAGCGCTACAAAGAAACTGGCTCACATGAGGACCGCCCCAGGAAAGGAAGACCAAGAGTCACCTCTGCTGCGGAGGATAAGTTCATCCGAGTCACCAGCCTCAGAAATCGCAGGTTAACAGCAGCTCAGATTAGACACCAGGTCAATGCCGCACAGAGTTCTAGCAGCAGACACATCTCTACAACAACTGTGAAGAGGAGACTGTGTGCAGCAGGCCTTCATGGTAAAATAGCTTCTAGGAAACCACTGCTAAGGACAGGCAACAAGTAGAAGAGACTTGTTTGGGCTAAAGAACACAAGGAATGGACATTAGACCTGTGGAAATCTGTGCTTTGGTCTGATGAGTCCAAATCTGAGATCTTTGGTTCCAACCACCGTGTCTTTGTGCGATGCAGAAAAGGTGAACGAATGGACTCTACATGCCTGGTTCCCACCGTGAAGCATGGAGGAGGAGGTGTGATGGTGTGGGGGTGCTTTGCTGGTGACACTGTTGGGGATTTATTCAAAATTGAAGGAATACTGAACCAGCATGGTTACCACAGCATCTTGCAGCGGCATGCTATTCCATCCGGTTTGCGTTTAGTCGGACCATCATTTATTTTTCAACAGGACAATGACCCCAAACACCTCCAGACTGTGTAAGGGCTATTTGACCAAGAAGGAGAGTGATGGGGTGCTACGCCAGATGACCTGGCCTCCACAGTCACCAGACCTGAACCCAATCGAGATGGTTTGGGGTGAGCTGGACCGCAGAGTGAAGGCAAAGGGGCCAACAAGTGCTAAGCATCTCTGGGAACTCCTTCAAGACTGTTGGAAGACCATTTCAGGTGACTACCTCTTGAAGCTCATCAAGAGAATGCCAAGAGTGTGCAAAGCAGTAATCAAAGCAAAAGGTGGCTACTTTGAAGAACCTAGAATATAAGACATATTTTCAGTTGTTTCACACTTTTTTGTTAAGTATATAATTCCACATGTGTTAATTCATAGTTTTGATGCCTTCAGTGTGAAGCTACAATTTTTATAGTCATGAAAATACAGAAAACTCTTGGAATGAGAAGGTGTGTCCAAACTTTTGGTCTGTACTGTATATATATATATATATATATATATATATATATATATATATATGTAGAAAGGCAGAAGGTAAAATAGTGGATGGCAGATACCTTCCACTAAGGTGGTTGGTATCTGTAAAATAACTGGCTGGAGTCTGGGTCCAGGTTTTGGAAGTTGTCTTGCTGGGTGCAGCTTTGAAGAGCTAAAACTGCCCAAAAGGAAGGGGTGTGGTGGTCTCTTCTGGATGAAGCTCTGAAGCTGGAACACACACTGCCCTGTGGAGGACAGATGCCTAACATATCCTGGTGCATTGGTGAGCTCTGTTGACCTGTTTGTACCTGAGAATAAGGATGGTGTGAGAAAGTGAAGGGTGTGGTTTGGGAGAACAGGTATGTTCCAGCCAGGCAGTTAAAGGGTTTCTGGTAGAAGCCCACAGCAGGGAGGTCAGCTGATTAATTAAGGCCTGATATAGGGTGAGTGTCAGGACTAGGAGGGGTGGCACTACATTGAGGAACAGTGTGAGCTGTATAACTGAACCTGCATGAAGGTAAATCTGTGCCACCCGTCTAATGTAACCAGAACGAGAGTCTGGTAGCCAGGCTCTTGTATAGAGAGGGATTGTCTTTTTGTGTTAGTTATTTCTCAGCCGAGAAGGTTTTGTTTTTCTTTGTTTGCGCCTTTGTAAAGGCAAAACCTGTTAACTCACTTACAAGTGAATAAACTCTGAACTTGAGTGTGATCCAGTCTCTGTGTCCCTGTTTCCTGCACTGCTACCAAGCATCTACCTGAGCGGTTCCCTACAATGGTTTATGTTTTCCTGATTTGTTCATTTATGCTGAAGCAAGCTGTTTTTGAGTTGTACTGTATGAACTGTTGACAATAAAAACTGCACGTGTGAACTGTTACCCTGCTTCCATGTGCCTCTCTTACATGATAACAAGCCACTCTGAAGGTCCCTTGTTTACTATATATATATATATATATATATATATATATATATATACTCAAAAAAGCATTTGTAGCAGCACCAGCAAAACTGGGTATCGTCCCTTAAATTGCACGGCAGAAACCCCTCTCCAGCCAGAAGGGTTCCTAATAGAAAAAACAATCCAATCTGCCATCAACTTGTAGAGATGGAAAATGTCCTTTTATTGGAAAAGCAATACACCACGTACCGCTTCTCACAGGAACCTTTCTCAAGTGCAAATAAACACATCTACTTCGGTGCAATTTATACAAAAAACCACTAATCCCCGCCCTTGTAACAAAGAGCCAATCATTAGTTTCCTATAAACATCAAATTCTATACATATATACTCACTCATTAAAACCACATAAATTAAGATATAAATATAAACATACATAATATAGTGCATCAAACCATGGCTATAGCCACCATATTACCTGCCAACGGATATATAATGTCCTGCTCAGTTACTGCATGTTACTCTGGCGTGTCAAAAAAAACTCTCATATCACTACATGAATCACCTGGGACAGTGCACAAACCTAACAGATGCCCCACCTATGTCTACATCATAGATCCATACCACAGTGGAATACCACCGCTATCTAAAACACTTTAATTTATGTCATATTAGATCCAAACAGAGAAATATCTTAGAAGCTTCCATAAAATAGAAAAATTGAAGATCCCATATATAACTATACCAAAATTGATACACTATAGCAGGAAAAAAAAAATTTTGTTTTTTTTTATTTTTTTACCTTCTGCCATTTTATAAATATTTTAATCATTTTCCATTCCAATAAGGAAATCCATATAACAAAAATAAGGGGACAGAAAAAGGTAGGTAAATAACTATGCTCAAGTATACCAAAAATACACCCAAAAACAGGCCTGTCTGCACTCGGACCTAACCGCACAAAATCCAAACCATCCCCTTAATTTTGTTAGAAAAATCACATCAATATATAGGCAAATATATTCTTTATTAATGAAATCTTTATTCTAATACAAAAATCGACATCCATGTGGTACTATCGACACAACAGGGATCTATTTTCTTTTTCCTTTTAATTTACAGGCATTGAGGCATCATGATACTGAGCAGGACATATACATCCACCAAACTTGATACACCCAACTAAAAAACAAACAAGAATTAAAAATTAATAACAAAATTTACTCAAGAAACAGTCTAAAGTTTAAAGGGGAATACTCATTTTTAGCAATACTCTACATATGGGCTTGTACCTTTTAAAGTCAACATTCAAGCACATAGGTTGCAGGATATTTAACATATAGATCGATTTTAGCTCCCTACGTTTCAGTTTACGTTGACGATCCCCACCTCTACGTCTCTGTGGCATATGATCCAACACCCTGAAAGGTAACTCATCCACTGTATGTCGTTTTTCAGAAAAATGTCTAGAGACCGGAAGTTCTAACCTCTTTTTACGGATCGTTCTCTTATGGAGATTGATCCTAGTTCTAATCTCAAGAGTGGTTTCTCCGACATAAATCAAATTACACGGACATTGAATCATATAAATCACGTATTCGGATGAACAGGTATAACGTTCTTTGATAATAAAAGTTTGTCCCATCTGTGGATGTACAAATCTATCACCCTATATCATATTTGTACAATTTCAGCAGTTTAAACATGGAAAATTGCCCCTCAAGGCCCACATCATGTTCAATAGAAGTGTACAGAGAAATGACATCAAAGGAGACCAGCCACATGTCATTTCTCTGTACACTTCTATTGAACATGATGTGGCCTTGAGGCAGTAGCCTCTGTCTTAGCCAGCACCGGACGCGATCCCTTGGGTGCCCATTTCATTCTCACCCTTCTGGATATCGTCCTCAGGAAGAATTATTTTCTTTTTGGGGACGATTTCTATTTGCAGAAGAGGGGTACCGCCATAGGGTCCAATGTGGCCCGACTTATGCAAACATCTTTATGGCGGCCCTGGAGGAGAGGTGGGTATATACATTTTCCCATTGGGATCGTGTCCGGTGCTGGCTAAGGTATATAGACGATATATTCTTTATCTGGGTGGGATCCGAATCGGATTTACATGCATTTCATGCTGAACTTAATATTGTTGTGCCCGATATTGGGTTTACTATGGTATATTTGAAAGAAAAAATACAATTTTTGAATACCTATTATTTATGAGGGGGGCTATTACTGATATGGGACACTGTGTATAAGCAGGAAAAATCTATTAGGCGGTACAAAGTTAGTTATTTGAATTGTGTGTGGGCATAAGGAGGGGTGGTTGTTACTGTTTTGGGGGCAGAAAGGAGGCGTTATTAAAGATGGCTGTGACTAGAAATATGATGGAGTTGTTGGTATATCAGCATTTGGGGTCTGGCTTTTAATGTTGCCATGGCCACAGATTTTCTAAAACCGGCCCTGAAAGGGCCAGCATTGGGGGGTGCAAACTGGGCAGCTGCCCAGGGCCCTGTAACCCAAACTGGATCTGGGACATCCGACGTTTCACTTGGTGCCTCTGATCCTAAGAGCACCACTTTCAACAGAAGCGAAGTCCTCGCAGGACTCCGATCCAGTTGAAACCTGTCACCTATGAAAGAGCATAGAGATCTATTCTCCATGTTCTGTCACAGGGCCGCTTTAACCATAGGGCCAACGGTGTAGTTGCACCGGGCCTATAGTACGGGAGCCCCGTTGGGCATATCTCCCAACCATTCCGGATTCCGGGTCCTGTCACGCTCCGAGGTCGGCGGGAGGTATGTCCCGGTATCAACTCATCTGCGTCCTCTCCGGACGCAGATGCGTTAAATACAATGATGAAGCAGGAGCCGTCCACGACAGCTCCTGCTTCATCGCTCTGTTTTAAGCGCATCCCGGTGTGCTTCGATCCCCAGGAACTGTAGGCGCGATGTGATGACGTTACTTACATCACGCCTGTAGCTCCCTGAACAGTCCGGGAGAAAAGACAGCAGGGGAGTGAGGAGAGGTAAGTATCAGTGTTTTATTATGTTAAACTGGAGGCAGATGAAGGGGGGGGACATCAAACTGGGGGCAGATGAAGGGGAACATTAAACTGTTGGCAAATGAAGAGGGGGCATTAAACTGGGGGCAGATGAAGGGTGACATTAAACTGGGGCAGATGGAGAGGGGCATCAAACTGGGTGCAGATGAAGGGAGGACATTAAACTGAGGGGAGAAGAAGAGGGACATTAAACTAGGGGGGCAGATGGAGGGTGACATTAAACTGGGGACAACTGGAAGAGGACATTAAACTGTGGGGGTAGCTGGAGGGAAACATGTCTGCCTCTAGTTGCTCCCAGTTTAATGTACCCTTCCAGCAGCTCCCAGTTTAATGTCCCCATTCAACTAACCCCATGGTTTAATGTCCCTCTCCAGCTGCCCCAGTTTAATGTCCCCCTCTAGTTTACCCCAGGTGAAACTGGGGCACCAGGAGAGGGGACTTCATACTGTAAGGCAATTAGAGGGGAACATTATAATGTGGGGGCATATAATGTTAGGGTGACTGTAGAAGGATGATACTGTGTGGAGGCACAGAAATGGATGAGAATGGGCAGAGTCAATGTAAAAGTGGGTGGAGCTAAATTTGCTGTGGCGCGCATAGCCTAATCACAGGGGTATTTATGTATTACCCCTCTGAACATAACATAATCAGGAAGTTATTGGCGCTGTGACCCAGACATTTACCATCGTCTAGCTCACAGCACCAAAAGAGTTGCACCAAACACTTACACATCACATACACAAAGTCATCAACAAAGTTTAAATTTTTTCGCTGTCCCTGTCCTGTCCATACCTGATCTTTATAGAGTAAAAGACGCCGCCCGCCTCTCTAGTGATATCCGTTACACCCTAAAATAATAGCAATAACGATTATTACTAGAGATGAAGGTATAAAACATTTCTGACAGGTGGAAAGTTCCATCAGTCAAATAACACATTTTCACCCACTGAATGTCACCATATAAAATCCCAGTTTTGGCAGCTTTCAGATGGGTATAATAGCAGGTGGTGATGGGGGGGGCCCCTTATGAAACCTTTGCACCTGGCCCACCAATGTGTTAAAATGGCCCTGCTCTGTCATACTATAATAATAATAATAATAATATAATAATAGTCCTTTAATAGTCCCACAATGGGGAAATTCAGTGTGTTACAGCAGCAAAGATAAGCAGATACAAATACAACATGTACAGGAATGTTCCAAGGTAAGAGGCATTACTTTGATAGCCGACAGACAGATAGGAAGTAGCGGGGGGGGGGGGATTTAACAGGCAGAGAGATATTTCAGTTCTCTGTGTGTAATGATCTCCGCTTAGGTCGGTGTTGGTTGTACAGCCTAACCGCGGTGGGGAGGAAAGACTTCCGATAGCGCTCCTTCTCACACCTAGGGTGGAGCAGTCGGTCACTGACAGTACTGCTCAGCGCGATCACAGTCTCATGCATGGGATGTATCCTTCTGTCACCCACCACCTGCACTGGGTCCAGTGGGCTCCCCAGGACAGAGCTGGCCTTTCTAATCAGCTTGTCAAGTTTATTTCTGTCCCTGGTTGATATACTGCTCCCCCAGCAGGCCACTCCAAAGAAGATGGCTGATGCCACTACCGAGTTGAAGAAAGTCCTAAGAAGTGCCCCCCGGATTCCAAAGGCTCTCAGCTTCCTAAGCAGGTAGAGCCTGCTGTGGCCCTTCCTGTACAGGGCCTCCATATGATCTGCCCAGTCCAGCTTATTATTAAGGAGCAAACCCAGGTACTTATAGGTGTTCACAATCTCGATGCCCGTCCCCAGGATGTCCACTGGTTTAGGAGGGCTTCTGCCTTTGCGGAAGTCCACCACCATCTCCTTGGTCTTCCCCGCGTTAATCTTCAGGTGGTTCCGGTGGCACCAGTCCACAAAATCCTGGTTCAGTTCTCTGTACTCCCTGTCATCATCATCTGTGATGAGACCCACTATTGCAGAGTCGTCAGAATACTTCTGTAGGTAGCAGCTGGATGAGTTGCACCTAAAATCTGCAGTGTACAGTGTGAAGAGGAAAGGGGCGAGAACTGTACCCTGAGGTGCCCCCCGTATTACAGATCACGGTACCTGACACACAGTCTTGGGCTCTCACGAATTGAGGTCGATTTGTGAGGTAGTCTAGGATCCAGTTGGAGAGGTGGTGGTCCACTCCAGCAAGGCCCAGCTTGTCCCTCAATAACCTGGGCTGTATGGTGTTAAAAGCACTGGAGAAGTCAAAGAACATTATTCTCACTGTGTTCCCTGGTTTCTCCAGGTGAGACAGAGCCCTGTGCAGAAGATGGATGATGGCATCATCTACCCCAATGCCCGGCCGATAAGCAAACTGGAGGGGGTCCATAGCGGGGCTCACTAGAGGGCGGAGATGTGTGAGGACCAATCTCTCCAAGATCTTCATCAGGTGGGATGTCAGTGCTACAGGTCTGTAGTCATTGAGGTCCATAGGGTGGGGTTTCTTTGGAACTGGTACCACACAAGAAGATTTCCATAATTCAGGGACTATTTCCTGCCTCAGGCTCATATTATACATATATGTAATTATACCACACAGCTGGTCCCCGCAAGTCTTAATTAGCCTTGCACTGATGTCATCTGGCCCTGCGGCTTTCCTCACCTTGATCTTTTTCATCTCCTTCCTCACCTGGGCCCATGTGAAGGTCAGACTGTGGCCAGATAAAGACGGATTTCTGGATTTACTGGTCTGTTGGGAAGTGGCCGCATGGGGAGAAGTCATTGTGGTGGGGGAAGCTGAAGGACATACTGGGGTGGGAGGAGCTGGTGTGTGATCAAATCTGTTGAAGAATAGGTTTAGTTCATTAAGCCAATTAACATCTGCCTCAATCTGGCAGACAGACTATTTATGACCCGAAATTGACTTAAGCCCCTCCCAGACCCCCCCTTATGTCTTCTCTTTCCATTTGCTTTTCCATTTTTTCTTTATAACTGGCTTTTCCCTGCCTGATTTGATGCCTCAGCTCCTTTTGTACTTCCCTCAACCCCTCCTTATCTCTTGTCCTGAATGCCATCTTTTTCTCCTTAAGTAGTGTTTTTATATCAGAGTTAATCCATGGTTTGTTGTTGGAGAAGCACCTCACCACTTTTGTGGGTACTGTGTTGTCCACACAAAAATTAATGTAGTCCGTTATGCAGTGTGAGAGTCCTTCTATATCTTCCCCATAAGAATCCTGCAGAACTTCCCATCCGGTTGTGTCAAAACAATCCCTCAGAGCCTCATCACTCTCCTCGGACCATATCCTCACTGTGCGGGTGACAGCTGGTTCTCTACGTACTAGTGGCTTGTACACAGGTCGGAGATGTACTAGGTTGTGATCCGATCTTCCCAGGGGCGGTAGGGCTGATGAACTATATGCCTCCCTCGCGTTGGCAAAGAACAAGTCCAGTGTTTTGTTGTCTCTTGTGTGGCAGGTTACATACTGTGTGAAACTGGGCAGTGTGGATGATGGAGAGGCATGGTTGAAATCACCCGACAGAAGAAAGAGGGCCTGGGGATGTTTTAACTGTAAAAGGTTCAGCGTGGCTTGTAGGACCTCGCAGGCAGTGTCAGCTTTCGCAGAGGGGGGGACATATGCAGCTATCACGATGACATGCGATAGTTCCCTTGGTAGGTAGAAAGGTCTCATGCTCACAGCTAATAGTTCAATGTCCTCACAGCAAGTTTGCTCCTTAATCACAATGTGCCTAGGATTACACCATCTATTATTCACAAACATTGCCAGCCCTCCTCCTTTCCTCTTACCGCTCTCCCTTGTCCTGTCTGCCCGAAGGAGTTTAAAACCATCCAAGGAGACCAGAGGGTCAGGAGTAACTTCAGTGAGCCAAGTCTCTGTAAGTAGCTGTACTGTAAGCCGCAGTATAGTGCACACCTAAAGTCTTGACTCAGGCCATGCGATGACGTCACTGCATCGTGCAGCCTGTGCCGGACCTCTTCTGGAGCAGGGGAAACTTCATCAGTTTCAGTTGTTATGGGATCAAGTTAGGTGAGTATAAGATTTTTATTATTTTTCTGGAGGACAGAGGGGAATTAAAGCTGAAAAACGGCACTGTAACTAATAATAGTCACTATAATAAGGGGGCACTAGAACTGAAGGGGAAACGCTAATAAGGAAAAAGGGGGAGACTAGAATTAATAAGGTGGCACTATAATAAGGGGGGAATAATAAGGGGCACTATGATAAGGGGGAACTAATAAGGGACACCATAATAAGGGGGCACTATAGCAAGGGGGAACTAATAAGAAGGTACTATAATAAGGGGGAACTAATAAGGGGGCACTTATAATAAGGGGGAACTAGAACTAATAAGGGGACTCTATAACAAAAAGGTACTATAGCTGATAAGCTGTAATCTATGAGGAGACACTATTACTTATTAGGTGGCACAAAGTGGATCATTATTATTCTGTGGAGGAACAAAGAGTTTACAAAAAGGGAGAGTTATTAACAATAATAATAATAATAATATCCCCTTTCTGCCCCAAAGAAGTAATAATCCATTTTTTGCCCCCACATAATAATAATGCCCACCTTTATTATTTTGTAAAGGACACACAGGTGGGCATTGTTAGTGTGTAGTGGGCAGAGAGGGGCATTATTACTCTGCAGGGGCATGACGGTGGGAATTATTAATATGAGCATCATTACTGTGTAGGGTCACAGAGTTGAGCTTTAATACCATGGGAGGCATTACCAAATCATTATTTTAATTATATAATCAAATTTGATTAGGATAAAAGTGTGTGGTCACCATTATTCTATTGAGTACAAAAGTTGGCACTATTACTGTGGCATATTACTACTGTCTACAGCACGACTAATGTTTTGGGCAAAATTTGAGGCACTATCTGGCATTATATGTTAAATAACGGACATAAAAAACGGACATAAAATAACGGACAATAACTGATGGCTATCAGTTACTGTCTGTTAAAAGTCCGTTACCCATACACTTCAATGTTAAAAAAATAACGGACACTTGCTGTCCGTCAAGAATCCGTTTTTCCAAACGGAGAAAAAAAGTCCTGAATGTAGGATTTTTTTCTCCGCAGAAAAAAAACAGACTTCTCACGGATTGGGTGTAAACGGACACAAACAGACACTAACGGACACAATATAAAAACCCATTGAAATGAATGGAGATTTTAACGGATTTCTAACGGTTCAGCTAGTGTCCGATGCTAAAACGGACAATAGCAACGGACACTACTGACGTTCACCAACGGTAGTGTGAATGCCCCCTATCAGTATGGTAGTATTATTAAGGCTATGTTCACACTAGTGCTCATTCTCCATTCAGGTTTCCGTCCCCGAATCTGCTTAAAAAATGTGAAGAGAAAAGTCCTGCAAGCAGGGATTTTTTTCTCCGCATTTTTCGGGCGGAAACTTGGCCTTGTATAGAGGTATTATTGGTAACATTAGTGCATGGTGTGCTTTGTTCCATAACAATATGGACATAATATTTACATTTGGTTTTGTATAGCATTATTATTCAATAAAGATATGTCTTATAAGATCCTAGCAAATACCCTAATACTAGAAATCAATTCAGCAGCATTCTGCACAGTGTGTACCAACTGAATGCGTTTGTTTTGTTGGATTAATATGTGAGAATTTGGGGCCCCACTTTTAATTTTGCCCAGGGCCACATTTTGTCTAAAAGTGGCCCTGGGTAAGTAACATTGTTTTTTATGTTTGTATCCTTCCCTGGGTCTTTGATCATTATACTCTGGGGTCTGAAAATAATTGTTCATGGGTGGTCCACAAGGGGGCATAATACTGTGTGCAGGGGCCACTATGGGTCATAATAGTGTGTGCAGGGGCCACTATGGGACATAATAGTGTGTGCAGGGGCCACTATGGGGCATAAGTGTGTGCAGGGGCCACTATGGGGCATAAGTGTATGCAGGGGCCACTATGGGGCATAATAGTGTGTGCAGGAATGCGGTTTGTGTGGGGGGAGCCCAGACATTCCTAGTTACGCCACTGCTGTGAGACATTTTACTTTGTGGAGGGGCTGCTATGGGACATTATACTGTATGGAGGGGCCACTATGGGACAATATACTTTGTGGAGGAGCGGTTATGGGATATTATATTGCCTGGAGGCAACTTTGCGACATTATAGTGTGTGTAAATGGGGTGTTATACTCTGAGGAGGCCAGGAAAGGTGAGCGATATGCCGTTGGGGGGGTGGGGCCAAATCAAAAATTTGCTGTGAGGTCCAGTCTTTGCTAGTTATGCCCCTGGTGTGAGCCCTGAATGTATGTGAACTACAAACCCCTAAAAATTCCTTGACCTCCCAGTTGCATATCATCATCTTCATGTAATTCTTTGTCTAAGCTTTAGCAATACTACAAACTCTAAGTTACTGATTACAGCTGTATAACAGAATCATGCTAAGAATATGATTTTATGCTCCATGTTTCTTGGTGCTCAAGGCAGTTTTTCCTTGCTGATCAGCAATCATTCACTGAATTGCCCCCTGACATTCTTCTACCAAAGGAGTGACTCATTGGACCCTGGCATTTACAGCATTATCATCAGCTTGATCACAGTGTCCACTTGCTTGTGAAATGAAATATAAATACACCACATTGGTATTACTGGTAGAGTCTAGTTTAATTGTGTCTTGGTTTGTTTAGAATTAAATGGAGTCTGTCAGCAGTAAATTTGTTATAAATGTAATCACATTTGTTTCTGTTATTTAGTTTTGTCCAGAATCTAGAGCTGAAACAAAAGCACAGACAAGCTAAGGCTGGCCTCCAAAGCACCTTTTCTGTCCTTTACATATGAAGAAAATGTTGATTTAAATGAAAATGGGGCTTCGAAGATGAATGATAAAGGCATATTAACAAACTGTAGAATCACTTCTACAAGGTATTGGGATTAGGTTTATAGTGAATTTACTACTGCATTAATTTACTACTGCATTAATGTTTTCCTGACAAATATTTATGAAAGGATCTTCTTCCACTGTATCATAAACTATTATTCTACAATTGTGACAAAACAGTATTAATACACTACTTACTACTTAGTATATAGGATTTAATTATAGTTTGGACCAGTAAGTGTTAAAATGTGAGCTAAGCTTGCACTATTCATATAATATTTATCTTGCCTGGTACAGAGACAGGAAAATATGATGTGAATCAAGCCATATCTGCCATCAATTATTTACCTGCCAGGTGAGAGAGAAATGCTCACAAATAGACTTTCTGTTATCCATGCTCACATTTCCAGGGTTATATTTTTTTGTTCACAACCTTGTAGTGTGAAAAACCATTTTTCAAGTTTCATTGAGGGCTAATGATATGCATGTGAAATTAATGGTCGTTTCACTTAAAGGGAATCTGTCAGGGCAATTTGGGACACTAAACCACCCACACGTCCATATGGACCTGGGGTTTAGTGTTCCAAATCACCCTGTTATAACGCAATCCATGGCATTAAAAATAAGAAAGCTTTATACTCACCCTGCCACTGTACTCCCCGCGCCTGCGCAGTTCTTCAATGAAGCCAGAGGAGTACTCAGCTTCAGTGCGCATGCCCCACAATTACTCAGTGAAGCCGGGGTGTCCATCTTTGGCTTCACTGAAGAACAGTGCAGGCACCTGGAGGCGTGCCTCATGAATAAGCCGGACCGTTCTCACCAAACATCGTCGATCGGACCCTTATCTAGGTAAGTATAAAGGTTTTTTATTTTTAATGCACCTGCGGATTGCATTACAACAGGGCAATTTGGGACACTAAACAACCCACAGGTCTTTATAGACTTGGGGTTTAGTGTTCCAGATTGACCTGACAGATTCCCTTTAAGCCTAGATTCAAGCAACCAAGTTTCACTTGTGAGACTCAGTCCTTGTGAGTGTCAGATTTCCTGTGTGTAAGGAGTGGAAGTTAAAATATCTACCTGAACTAAAGATGCTAAAAATACCATTTATTGAATTTATTAAAAACAGAACTCCATTGACCAACTAAAATATTCCACAAAGAGTTCATGTTACAGGTATACTGGAAAAGCCGACAGCAGTATATGGACAATACCACCCACATATAATTAGCTTATAATTAATTAATTTCCCCTAAACTCACACACTGTTCTTAGCTTTAAACCAGACTAAAAGGGAATAATATTGTCTTTCCCTACATCTCAGCCCTCCATTTTCTACAATTCAACTAACGCGTTTCCACAGGATTATGTCAAGGTTTCACCAGAGGTGTATTGCTTTCAATTCAAACACTCAGTTCGAGGACCACACTGTATCATGCTCTAATTCCTCCGAGAGCCCCAGCACTAATGCATGGCCACACTCGGTTGAGAAACGCAGGCCATTTAACAATTAATCCCCACACTCTGGGTAGAAATGATAGGAAAGACTGTCCCTTGATTTTTTTTTTTTTTTTATCCCCTTTATGGATGTGAGATGTTTCAGTGTCTTCTTGGTGCTCTATCTCTTGTACTGACTAGGCCAGTTGTTTATTCAGTTCTATTATCTTACCTGTTTGCCGAATGGGAATCTGCTAGTGTTTTCCAAGGCTACATGACACTCTGTTGGGGACATGGCCTCCTGGGGGGTGGTGTATCCATCCCAGTGTTGTGGTCTGGGTTTGTCATCTTTGTGAATGCTAGGTGATTTGAAACCCTCTCCTGCTGGTTCTACGGTTGAGACTAGAATGGAGTGATTTAAATCAGGTGTGTCGTGGATCCAGTAAGTGGTGCTGCCTCATCTCCAACTGCCGACCCGTCACAGCTAACACACCCAGAGCCTCGGTATTTTCGGATGTTGAATTGTTGTAGAAGCTAACTATGTCTCTCCTATATGCAACCCTAATCCTAACCCGCCTGGTTTGACATGGATACAGCAGGTGGTGCCTCATACTAACAGTCACAGGAGGCGGTGCCATCTACTGGATCCACAGCATACCAGGCAGGACCTGATTTTACTCACTCCATTCCAGTATCTACCCTGGTTTTATCTTATTACTTAAACAACACGGTCCTTTTTAGAATGTTTGAATTGAAAGCAATACACCTCTAATGAAACCTTGACATAATCCTGTAGAAACGCGTTAGATGGATTGGAGAAAATGATGTATGTAGGGATCTAGTCTACAGCTTCCTCTTAGTTTTTTGGAGGGCTGAGATGTAGAAAGAGGCAATGTTTAGTCTGATTTAAAGCCAAGAGCAATGTTTGAGTTGAAGGAACATAGACTCAAACATGATAGAGATGAATTAATTATAAACTAAATATATATGAATGGTATTGTTCATATACCACTATCAGCTTTTCCAGTATGCCTGTAACCAAAAGTGTAATACTATGCTACTGTTAGAGAACTGGGTCTTATTAATAATTACTATTCTTCCCTGATCCCAGTTTCCCTCCTTTCTCCTTAGGTATATCTACTTATCTGTTTCCTTGACTGGTTTGCATGTACGATAATTTACCCCACAATATTAATCATAAAATACGTTTATTATTAATGCACTTGTAATATGATGGAACTAGGTTATGGAATAATACAAAACAGTATTAACACAGTGCAATACAATAAGTACAGAACCCAATTACCCAGGTGAATATAAAACCTACAGATATCGCTACATACACACACACATACACACACAAACAACCCCTGACAAGTTACTAACTGACCCTTTCTGTAAGGAACACAGCAGTAGTAATACAGATTAATAGAGGGTGACTGATAGATAAATGGATAGATAGATAGATAGATAGATAGATAGATAGATAGATAGATAGATAATGGGTGGATAGATGGATAGAGAGAGAAAGTTATACTTAAGCCTTATTATGCTCTGGTGGTGAGGCTGGTCAGTCCATGTCCCAAGGCGGCTGGTGAAGAGAGAGAGAGAGAGAGAGAGAGAGAGAGGGCTTTTGGCCCATCATATATATAGCCCACAACTCCGCCCACCTAGATGTTGTCACTCCAATCAGGCTCTTGGTATTGTAATATAAGTTTAGATGCAATACTTCTTATGAGTCTTGGGATGGCGCTCTAACACTTAAAATCGATCCTTGGCCCAGGGATAATGACCTACCTCCCCCATCTGACTTCTAATGTCCCTTGTTCAGTGGCTTATCTCCGGGTAACTCTCTTTGAACAAAGGAAGCTGATTACCATCACCATGAAGGTCTCATTAGCATATTCCATCTCCACCCTTTCAAACAAAAGCCTTCCTGGCCCTCTTTGAAAACAGGTTTTGTAGCCTGCAGACACTTATGCTCAGAAGTTCTGAATGGAATGACTGAGATAATAGATAAATATATATATATATTAATGTTTGTGGTAAGCACTTCCCTTTACAGCTACAAATACATTAGTGAACAGACATTCAACTGTAATATAGACAGAAAAGTAGAGAAACAGTTCAGATTTCAATCTTAAAATATATCTTCAGTGCTGAGTATCACAACCACTGGGCTGGAGTGGGAACATCACAGGGACTGGCCACAGTACAGTGCAGCAGAAGTGAGGCAATGAGGCTTTATACGCTCACTTTCTCTCACCACCACCCTGATTTCAAAACCCTCATTTACATATTGAATAAAAGTAATTTTTCTTAAAATAGACACAGCGCGCAGATATTTTGCAGACAGTATTAGGCAACAGGGGAGTACTGCTGATGGTTTCACACTCACAGGTTGCCTTTAATACAATTCCTAAAGCAGTTGTTCAGGATTTAGCCTCAGTGGTCATGTGGGGCACGCTGATGTCACAACACTTTGATCCAGTGCTAACATGGGACCTGTGATGTCATCCAGGTGCCAGAAGAAGATGCCAGGGGATCTCAAGACATCCCAGAGAAGTGAGAAGTAGCTGTTTGTCATTTTCACTTGCCTCCCCTGGACTTTCGCTTATTATATTCTGGCTTTTGAGGGACCCTAGAGTATACATCCATCTGTTGCTCATTTGTACAGATGAAAAAAACTTTGCATGCCACACTTTTCTGTCTGTTAAATACAACAGATTATGACGTATGCACAAAGTGTTGCTTTAAAATAGTTTTTCCTCTCCATTACGGTAATTTTATTTTGCATTGTGTCCTCAAGTGTGGGACTAGAAACTGTGATATGGGCGTGGTATTGGCATATTATTTATTTATTCTTTTAATTATTTTACTGGAACAATCTAGTTAATACGTAACCTGCAACTTACCAGTATTGTAAACCGCAAGCCAATACAGGCTTGCGGTTTACAAGATGCCGAGACCACAGACGATGTCTGCTTCTCAGCACGGGCGGCGCGATGACGTCACAACAACGTGCCGCCAGCGCTCAGACACAGACGTCCTGTGCGTGGACAGGGAGGAAGCGCCGGCGGCTCCATTCATCAACATCGCAGGTGAGTATGACTTTTTTTTTTTTTTTTTTTAGCTTAGTTGTGGGTATATTAATAGTATAAGGGGTGGTTAGGAGGGGGGAAATATAACTATAAGGGAGGATTCATTAGGGGGCATTATCATTATGACGATGGGGGGTCATTTATAGAAGGGTTATTAGGAGGTATTATTAATACAAGGGGAAGGTTATTTATATAAGGGGCAATTAGGGGGCATCATTTATATTAGGAGGCATTATGAACATAAGGGGGTGGTCATTAATATAAGGAGCCATTAGAGGTGCAGTATTTACAGTATGTCAGGAGGAATCAGGGGCATAATATGAGGGTCAATTAATTTAATTAAGGTGGCACTTGGGTTTTAATAAGACTAAGGCCCCACATAGTGGGCTGCAGAAAAAAAAGCGCTGCAGGAAAAACCGCAGCGGTAACATTGTGGTTTTTCTCGCAGCGCTTTTCACAGAAGGTCCTCAGAGGTTTCCCCTGTGGACTTCCTGATTTCAATACACCTATATGGAAACCGCCAGTGTTTCTGTAGGTATAATTGACATGCTGCAATTTCCAAAACTGCAACGGTTTTGGAAATCGCAGTGCATCTGCTGCACGTATTTTTCCGCAATGTGTGGATGGGATTTGCTAGATGTAAAATGCCGGGTTTTTTTTCTGTGGGTTTTCGCCACATGTGGCCCCCATCCCCACTTTGTAGTAAAATATGCGGAGCGGATACGCTGCAATTTCCAAAACAGACGCAGTTTTGGAAATCGCAGCATGTCAATTATACGGAAATGCTGGCGGTTTTCCTGTAGATATAATTGAAGCAGAAAGTCTGCAGAGGAAACCTCTGCAAACTTTCTGTGCAAAGTGCTGCAGGAAAAACCGCGATGCATACCCGCTGCGGTTTTTCCCGCAGCTCTTTTTTGCTGCAGGACACCACGTGGGGCCTTAGCCTTAAAGAGGACCTTTCATGTCCTCATGTATATGCTGGTTTACATACCGCTAGAAAGCTGACGGCATGCTGAATTCAGTGCACTACCTGATTTCCCGGTATGTGCCCTGGGGCTGGAGATATCGGGGGTCTTAGTTTCACGGTTTACTGTCAGAAGGGCGTTCCTGATGGTCTAGCTGCGCTTTGAGGAACACCCTCCCTGACAGTTCTCGTTCATAGACTTGTACTAGGAGGGTGTTCCTCACAGCTCAGCATCATCGCTGGGCTATAAGGAACGCCCCCTCTCTGTACTCGCCCATAGCGCTGTACTGTCAGAGGGGGCGTTCCTTAGTGCCCGGTGATGACGTTGAGCTTTGAGGAACGCCCCCTCAGTACAAGTCTATAAACGAGAACTGTCAGGGAGGGCGTTCCTCAAAGCGCAGCTAGACTGTCAGGAACACCCTTCTGACAGTAAACCGTGAAACTTACACCGCCGATATCTCTAGCCCCGGGGCACATACTGGGAAAGCCGGCAGTGCGCTGAATTCAGCGTGCTGTCGGCTTTCTATCGGTATGTAAAACAGCATATACATGAGGACGTGAAAGGTCCTCTTTAAGGAGTTTTCCAGCTCATTTTTATTGATGGTCTATCCTCAGAATAAAACATCAATAAGAGATAAGTGATTCCCCACTGATCAGCTGTATGAAGGGGCTATGGCGCCTGTTTATATCACACGCTGTCTGTTTATAGTGACCGTGTGATGTAATTCCAGCCTTGTCACATAGGCATGTATAGGATGAGGTTGTAGTTGCATTACATGGCCGCTATGAAAAGTATGACACTATGTAAACAGAGAAGGGGTCACGGCGCTTACACAGGTACCATGGTTCATTCAAACAGCTGATCCTGGGGGTCCGGGGTTTTGGAACCCCAATAATTTATTTTCCCTTTTTTTTCCTTTTTAATTAGGAAACATCTGGGGCATTATTAATAAGGGGCACTATTTAAAGGGGTGCACAGGGAAGTTATTAACTTAAAGATACACTTGGGGGTATTATTCATTATAGGGGGTTATACTATATATTTTATAATTGGGGTAGCAGCAGGATGGGGGCTTTGTGCAGGTGAGGAAAATATGGGTCAGGTGCCTGGAAAAGTGAGGAGCCAAAGATGTCTGTGTTGCAAACTTTACAGAGAGTGGAAGAAGTGGTCATGGCCATCCAGATAAGAGACGGGGAATGTGAAGAATTAGTCGGAGACATCACCGGTAAGTCACTAAATGTTACTGCCCTGTATTCACCTAAATCGTCTGCAGAGCCCTGTGTAGAGCTGCTATATACCACTATACGCTCACCGTATGCTGATAGTATCAGTATACGAACAAGTCCAAGTTGGGGGCCCACTTGGACATGTTCGCCCCCCTGTGCTGAACCCCTAGCTACGCCTCTGACGCCAATCAATTATAATCAGCAATAAAGTGTACAATGCATTGTGTACATGTGCATATATCAATCACCATCAGTTGTGATATAATAAATAACGTCCAAAGAGTAACATTATACAGTGAACAGTGAAGTTAAACTGCATAAACTCATATAGTGAATTGATAATCATAATTAATGAATTTTAATCAGATTCAGATGTATATTACCATAAAACAAAACTAACCCTGACAAGGAATCAAGCTGACCATATATACACATTATTCCAATCTCCAATACTGGCATCTTCCCAATGCAATTGTACATAGTAGCCAGTAGAGTATTCCATAGTAGCCAGTGGACTCAGGGCTTCATGTCACATGACTGCGCTTTCTGGTGCTTTTGCACTTGGGTCAACAATGTCACTTGTGTCCATCTTAAATCTGGGCAAACATTACTTAGAACCCTATAATAACTATGGCCAAAAACTACAAATTAAAAAGAGTAAATTATAGATATACATTGTGCCATAGAGCCTGTTTACACGACTAGGAGGATCGAAATAAGAACTGCATATAAAGTTATCATCCACAACCATTCAAACTAAGGGACATAATTATACTATGAAAAAAATCAGAAGAACCATAAGTAGAAGAGACGGACGATATTCATCAGCTAGATGATGACCTTAGCATTCCTTTTCAGTTTTGATTACTTTACAGAATTAAGAGTTACAAACTAAGGAAGATAGTAGAATATTACAGGGGGATCTTGGGAAGCTGGAAGCATGGGCAGAGACTTGGCAAATGAAGATTAATGTAGACAAATGTAAGGTTATACATTTTTGGGGTTTTTCAGTTTAGATAAGACAGCTACTGGGAGATCTAATCACAATATACAAATACATGAAGGGACAGTACAATAATCTTTTTACACCTAGGCCTGTGCCAGTGCCAAGAGGACATCTTCTACGCCTAGAGGAAAGAATATTTTACACTGTGCACCTTATGCAGTTTGATGTCACTGTTCACTGTAGATGTTTTTACTCTGGGGGTTATTCATTAGATCACAACTGGTGGTGATTGATATCTGCACATGTACATGATGCATTATACACTGAGCTATTGTATAACTATATATATATATATATATATATATATATATATATATATATACCTGCGTATGAAATGACTGAAAAAGGAAACCTGTGGACAGGGCCGGTTTTAGACACTGTGGCCCTGGGCAAAATTAAGAGGGGCCCCAAATGCTGATATATCAAAAACGCCATCATATTTCCAGTGGCAGCCCCTTTAATAACACCACCTTTCTGCTCAAAACAGTAACAACCACCCCCCTTATGCCCACATACAATTCAAATAACCACCTTTGTACTGTCTAATAGATTTTTGTACCCCCTCATCAGTTATTATAGCGCCTCCTTATAAATAATAGTCCCTGCTTATAAACAGTGCCCCATATCAGTAATAGTTGCCCCTAATTAGTAATAGTCACCCTCATAAATAATACTGCTCCCTTATAAATAGTCCCCCCTTATTAATAGCCCTCTCATGAATAATATATATACAGTGTGTGTGTGTGTGTGTGTGTGTATATATATATATATATATATATATATATATATATATATATATATATATACAGTACAGACCAAAAGTTTGGACACACCTTCTCATTCCAAGAGTTTTCTGTAGTTTCATGACTATAAAAATTGTAGATTCACACTGAAGGCATCAAAACTATGAATTAACACATGTGGAATTATATACTTAACAAAAAAGTGTGAAACAACTGAAAATATGTCTTATATTCTAGGTTCTTCAAAGTAGCCACCTTTTGCTTTGATTACTGCTTTGCACACTCTTGATGAGCTTCAAGAGGTAGTCACCTGAAATGGTCTTCCAACAGTCTTGAAGGAGTTCCCAGAGATGCTTCGCACTTGTTGGCCATTTTGCCTTCACTCTGCGGTCCAGCTCACCCCAAACCATCTCGATTAGGTTCAGGTCTGGTGACTGTGGAGGCCAGGTCATCTGGCGTAGCACCCCATCACTCTCCTTCTTGGTCAAATAGCCCTTACACAGTCTGGAGGTGTGTTTGGGGTCATTGTCCTGTTGAAAAATAAATGATGGTCCAACTAAACGCAAACTGGATGGAATAGCATGCCGCTGCAAGATGCTGTGGTAACCATGCTGGTTCAGTATTCCTTCAATTTTGAATAAATCCCCAACAGTGTCACCAGCAAAGCACCCCCACATCATCACACCTCCTCCTCCATGCTTCACGGTGGGAACCAGGCATGTACAGTCCATTCGTTCACCTTTTCTGCGTCGCACAAAGACACGGTGGTTGGAACCAAAGATCTCAAATTTGGACTCATCAGACCAAAGCACAGATTTCCACAGGTCTAATGTCAATTCCTTGTGTTCTTTAGCCCAAACAAGTCTCTTCTGCTTGTTGCCTGTCCTTACCAGTGGTTTCCTAGCAGCTATTTTACCATGAAGGCCTGCTGCACACAGTCTCCTCTTAACAGTTGTTGTAGAGATGTGTCTGCTGATAGAACTCTGTGTGGCATTGACCTGATCTCTAATCTGAGCTGCTGTTAACCTGCGATTTCTGAGGCTGGTGACTCGAATGAACTTATCCTCCGCAGCAGAGGTGACTCTTGGTCTTCCTTTCCTGGGGCGGTCCTCATGTGAGCTAGTTTCTTTGTAGCGCTTGATGGTTTTGGCCACTGCACTTGGGGACACTTTCAAAGTTTTCCCAATTTTTCGGACTGACTGACCTTCATTTCTTAAAGTAATGATGGCCACTCGTTTTTCTTTACTTAGCTGCTTTTTTCTTGCCATAATACAAATTCTAACACTCCATTCCACCTGACTTCTGAACAACACAACTGATGGTCCCAACCCCATTTATAAGGCAAGAAATCCCATTTATTAAACCTGACAGGGCACACCTGTGAAGTGAAAACCATTTCAGGTGACTACCTCTTGAAGCTCATCAAGAGAATGCCAAGAGTGTGCAAAGCAGTAATCAAAGCAAAAGGTGGCTACTTTAAAGAACCTAGAATATAAGACATATTTTCAGTTGTTTCACACTTTTTGGTTAAGTATATAATTCCACATGTGTTCATTCATAGTTTTGATGCCTTCAGTGTGAATCTACAATTTTTATAGTCATGAAACTACAGAAAACGCTTGGATTGAGAAGGTGTGTCCAAACTTTTGGTCTGTACTGTATATATATATATATATATATATATATATATATATTTTGTTTGTACAACAAAATATTAAGTTAAGGGTACCATCATTTCTGTCCAGGTATATATATATATATATATATATATATATATAACCTGGACAGAAATGATGGTACCCTTAACTTAATATTTTGTTGTACAAACCTTTTGAGGCAATCACTGCAATCAAATGATTCCTGTAACAGTCAATGAGATTTCTGCACCTCTCAACAGGTATTTTGACCCACTCCTCATGAGCAAACTGCTCCAGTTGTCTCGGGTTTGAAGGGTGCCTTTTCCAGATGGCATGTTTCAGCTCCTTCCATAGATGCTCAATAGGATTTAGGTCAGGGCTCATAGAAGGCCACTTCAGAATAGTCCAATGTTTCCCTCTTAGCCATTCTTGGGTGTGTTTAGCTGTGTGTTTTTGATCATTATCCTGTTGCAAGACCCATGACCTGCGACTGAAACCAAGCTTTCTGACACTGGGCAGCACATTTCTCTCTAGAATCCCTTGATGGTCTTGAGATTTCATTGTACCCTGCACAGATTCAAGACACCCTGTGCCAGATGCAGCAAAGCAGCCCCAGCACATAAAAGAGCCCCCTCCATGTTTCACAGTAGGGACAGTGTTCTTTTCAAGATATGCTTCATTATTCCGTCTTTGAACATAGAGCTGATGTGCCTTGCCAAAAATTTCGATTTTTGTCTCATCTGTCCATAGGACATTCTCCCAGAAGCTTTGTTGCTTATCAACATGTAGTTTGGCAAATTCCAGTATGTCAGATTCAAGTTATTTCTGTGACCATTGTGGGTTTTTCTTACATTAAACGTGGGGTACCAACAATTTTGTCCATGTGTGTATATAACAGTCTCCCCCTTATAAAAGCTCCCCTGTTATAATAGTTCCTTTCTTATAATAACCTGCTTATTTATAATAGTTTCAACCTTATAATAGCCCCACTAATTTGTAATAGTTCTTCCCTTTTAAGGGGGCTATTATAAGGGGAACTATTATTTATAAAGGTGCTGTTATAAGGGAGGAACTATAATATATAAGGCGACTAATATAAGGGGGGAACAATTATATACAATAGCCCATATATATATATATATATATATATATATGTACATATATATATAATATACACACACACACACAATGGGGAAAAAAAATATTTAGTCAGCTACCAATTGTGCAAGTTCTCCCACGTAAAAAGATGAGGCCTGTAATTAACATCATAGGTAGACCTCAACTATGAGAGACAAAATAAGAAAACATATCTAGAAAATCACATTGTCTGATTTTTTTAAAGAATTTATTTTCAAATTATGGTGGAAAATAAGTATTTGGTCACCTACAAACAAGCAAGATTTCTGGCTCTCACAGACCTGTAACTTCTTCTTTAAGAGGCTCCTCTGTCCTCCACTCATTACCTGTAGTAATGGCACCTGTTTGACATTGTTATCAGTATAAAAGACACCTGTCCACAACCTCAGTCACACTCCAAACTCCACTATGATGAAGACCAAAGAGCTGTGGAAGGACACCAGAAACAAAATTGTAGACCTGCACCAGGCTGGGAAGACTGAATCTGCAATAGCCAAGCAGCTTGGTGTGAAGAAATCAACTGTGGGAGAAATAATTAGAAAATGGAAGACATACAAGATAACTGATAATCTCCCTCGATCAGGGGCTCCACGCAAGATCTCACCCCGTGGGGTCAAAATGATCACAAGAACGGTGAGCAAAAATCCCTGAACCACACGGGGGGACCTAGTGAATGACTTGCAGAAAGCTGGGACTAACGTAACAAAGGCTACTGTCAGTAACACACTACGCTGCCAGGGACTCAGATCCTGCAGTGCCAGACGTGTCCCCCTGCTTAAGCCAGTACATATCCGGGCCCGTCTGAAGTTTGCTAGAGAGCATTTGGATGTTCCAGAAGAGTATTGGGCGAATGTCATATGGTCAGATGAAACCAAAGTAGAACTGTTTGGTAGAAACACAACTCGTCGTGTTTGGAGGAGAGTGAATGCTGAGTTGTATCCAAAGAACACCATACCTACTGTGAAGCATGGGGGTGGCAACATCATGGTTTGGGGCTGTTTCTCTGCAAAGGGACCAGGACGACTGATCTGTGTACATGAAAGAATGAATGGGGCCACGTATAGTGAGATTTTGAGTGCAAATCTCCTTCCATCAGCAAGGGCATTGAAGATGAAACATGGCTAGGTCTTTCAGCATGAAAATGATCCCAAGCACACCGCCAGGGCAACGAAAGAGTGGCTTCGTAAGAAGCATTTCAAGGTCCTGGAGTGGCCTAGCCAGTCTCCAGATCTCAACCCCATAGAAAACCTTGTTTTCTACCATAATTTGCAAATAAATTCTTTAAAAATCAGACAATGTGATTTTCTGGATTTGTTTTCTCATTTTGTCTCTCATAGTTGAGGTCTACCTATGATGTCAATTACAGGCCTCTCTCATCTTTTTAAGTGGGAGAACTTGCACAATTTGTGGCTGACTAAATACTTTTTTTTCCCCACTGTATATATATGTCAAGCACAGACTCATTGACCAGACAGGCAGCCTAGCCACAGAAAACACACACAGGGGTGCTAAAAAAAAGGGGGAAGGCTAAGAGTTTTATTTAAAAAAAAAAAAAATTGCACAAAAGGTTTAACAAAAACCCCTTGGTTTCTATGCCCAGGAAAGCTGCAATTTGGAAGTCAGAATTGACCGGCAATTGACTGGCAATACTCATTTTATATTAGGGTTGTTACGGATGTGGCAATACCAGATGTGTGGTGTATGTGGGATTTTTTTTTTTCTATTATCAAGGGGAAAAAAAAAGCCTATTATTACTTTTTTTTTTCATGTTTGTAAAATGACTTAGCAGCTTTAACCACAGCATATAAGGGGTTAAATAGAAAAAATGTTTTCTGATTGATATTGGGGGAGGGGTGATATCATAAACAAAAGTCCATGGTAATCCAACTATTGAGGCTGGGCCATACCAGGGGTCACTACTCTGTCCTCCTCCTCCTCAACCTCTCCTCTGCCTTTGACACAGTCGACCATTCCCTCTTGTCTCCGTGTTTCTCCAAAAATAAGACAGTGTCTTATATTATTTTTTTCTCAGAAAAAAGGGCTAGGGCTTATTTTCGGAGTAGGTCTTAATTTTTTCCATGGACAACAATCACGCAATCGCTTTTTATTTCAATTTTTATCAGAGATGAAATGGCGAAAAAACAGCAGTTCGTCACTTTTGAGTTTATTTTTCCGCTACGGCATTCACCATAGAGGTAAAATATTTTTATAAGTTTGTAGACCGGGCGTTTTCGGACATAGGGATACCTAATGTGTGTGTATTTTCACAGTAATATTTTATTTTTATATGTATTCTAGTGAAAGTGGGAAGGGGCTTGCACTTTTATTGTTTTGGGGTTTTTTTTGTTTTTTTTTACTATTAACCCCTCCTAGGGGGCTTGAACCTGCAATCATCCCATAGACTGCATTACAACATATTACAGTCTATGGGAGATTATCTACATTACTAGTGAGGCTGGTCATAGGCCAGCCTAAATAGTTATATTCCTATGATAGGCCTGGGAGCCTGGGGGGTCGATTTGGAGGGGGGGGTCACGGACTGGCACACCCAACAATGCCCGCGATCAGTGGACTCTGATCGTGTGCATTAACTGCAGGTCTCTTCTGTACAACGGAGACCCAGTATAGTAGCTATAGGGGGTTGGGACCAGCCCTGGGGACTGTGGGGGTCACACTTAGCAATGCCAAAGTGGACACTGATCTCAGGCATGAACTCCAGGTCTCCTGATACAGCGGCTATTGTAGCCGCTCTGCAGCAAAGCGACCGCCATCTTTAACCCCTTAAGGACACAGCCCAAAAGTGCGTTAAGGACCAGGCCTTGTTTTTCAAAACTGACATGTGTCACTTTATGTGGCAAGAACTTTGAGACGCTTTAACTTACACAAGTGATTTTGAGATTGTTTTCTCGTGACACATTGTACTTCATGTTAGTGGTAAACACTAATCAATATTTTTGTATTTATTTATAAAAAAATAGGATATTTGATGGAAATTTTGAAAAAAAATCGCAATTTTCAAAATGTGAAATTCTCTGCTTTTCAGACAGTCATACCACCCAAATACATTAATAAATATTATCTACCATATCTCTGCTTTATATTGACATCATCTTTTAATCGACCTTTAATTTATTTTGGATGTTAGAAGGCTCACAAGTGTAACAGTGATTTTCCAGATTTACAAGAAAATTTCCCAAACTAATTTTTTAGGGACCACTTCAGTTCTGAAGGGGATTATAAAGGCCTATATATTAGAAACCCCCCATAAATCACCCAATTTACAGAACTGCACCCCGGAAATAATTCAAAACCGCATTTGGGAAGTTTGTTAACCCTTTAAGCATTTCACAAGAATTAAAACGATATCAAGGTGAAATTTAGACATTTCATTTTTTCCACTAATCCCTTCATTTAGCCCTAAATTTAACACATTCACAAAGGGTTAAAGGAGAAAATGCATCTCCCAGTTTATTATACAATTTCTCCAGAGCACAGAAATACCCCACATGTGGGTGTAAACTGATGTTTGGGCATTCGGCAGTAAACGGAAGGGAAGGAGCGACACTGGACGTTTGAAAAGCAGATTTTGCTGGAATAGTTTTCAGGTGCCATGTTGCATTTGCAGAACCCCCAAAGTACCAAAACAATGGAACCCCCCCTAAAAGTTACCCCATTTTGGAAACTACACCCCTCACAGAATTCAGTATAGAGTATAGTGAGCATTTTCACCCCACAGCTGTTTCACAGATTTTACTAACATTGGGATGTATAAATTAAAAATTACTAAAACGTCACTTTATCCCCAAAGTTTTCATTTTCACAAGGGGTTAAAGGAGAAAAAGGACCCAATAGTTTGTTAAACAATTTCTCCTGAACACAGCAATGCCCCATATGTGGTCGTAAACTGCTGAATGGGTACATGGTGGGTCTCGGAATGGAAAGAGCGCTATTTTGCTTTTGTAGGGCAGATTTTGCTGGAATAGTTTTCAGGTGCCATGTTGCATTTGCAGAGCTCCCAAAGTACCAAAACAGTGGAAACCCCCTAAAAGTGACCCCATTTTGGAAACCACACCCCTCACAGAACATGTCAAGGGGTATAGTGAGCATTTTGAACCCACAGCTGTTTCACAGATTTTTATTAACATTGGGACATGAAAATGAAAAATTACTTTTTTTTCCAATAAACTGTCAATTTAGCCCCACATTTTTCATTTTCACAAGAGGACAAAGGAGAAAAAGCTCCCCAAAGTTTGTTACACAATTTCTCCAGAACACAGAAATGCCCCATATGTGGTTGTAATCTGCTGTTTGGGTACATGGTGGAGCTCAGAATGGAAAGAGTGCTATTTAGCTTTTGGAGGGCAGATTTTGCTGGAATAGTTTTCGGGTGCCATGTCGCATTTGCAGAGCCCCTAAAGTACCAATAAAATGGAAACTCCCAAAAGTTACCCCATTTTGGAAATTACACCCCTCATAGAATTTATCTAGGGGTATAGTGAGCATTTTGACCTCACAGCTGTTTCACAGATTTTATCATCATTGGGATGTAAAAATGAAAAATTACTTTTTTTTTTTCCAATAAACCGTCCATTTAGCGACATATTTTTAATTTTTGCAAGTGGTTAAAGAAGAAAAAGCTCCCCACAGTTTGTTACACAATTTCTTCTGAACACAGAAATGCCCCATATGTGGTTGTAATCTGCTGTATGGGTACATGGTGGGGCTCAGAATGGAAAGAGCGCTATTTAGCTTTAGGAGGGCAGATGTGGCTGGAATAGTTTTCAGGTGCCATGTCGCATTTGCAGAGCCCCTAAAGTACCAATACAATGGAAACCCCTCAAAAGGGACCCAATTTTAGAAACTGCACCCCTCAAGGAATGTATCAAGGGGTATTATCATTTTGAGCCTAAAAATGCTTCCCAAAAATTAATGTACAAAGTGAAAATTGAAGTGTTTGAAGAAATATCCAATTTCAGAATATGTTGCGGCCACTTTGTGGCATCAGAGACATACACTCCTAAAACTATTAAGTGGGCTATCCCGGGGGAAAAAAAAATTATATATGTGGGTGTAAACTGCTGCTTGGGAACACAGCAGGGCTCAGAAAGGAAGGAGCACTGTGTTTTTTTTAGCTTTTGGAGTACAGATTTAGAGGGACTTTCTGGTCGCCATGTTATTTTTGCAGAGCCCTGGAGGTGCGAGTAAACTGGAATTCCCCAAGAAGTGACCCCCATTTTGTAGGGGCAATTTTAGGGTCTCTGCAAATGTGACATGGCGTCCAAAGACCAACAATCTAAATCTGCGCTCCAAAAGTACATAGTGCTCCTTCACATCTGCACCCTGATGTGTGGCTAAATGGCAGTTTATGCCCACATGTATAACACTGGTGTACCCAGGATAACGTACTTAATGCCATATGTGGGTATAAACTGCTGTTTGGGAACAGCCAGGCACAGAAGGGAAGGAGAGCTATTTTGGTTTTTAGAGCACAGTTTGGTTTATAGACACCATGTCACTTTTGCAGAGCCCAAGAATTGCCAGTTAAGTGGAATCCGCAGACATGTCACCCCATTTTGGAAACTACACCCCTGAAGGGATTTATCAAGTGGGGTAGCGAGCATTATTAACCCTTAAGTGTTGCATTCTTTTAATTTCCAGAAATGAATGCGCAGATGATAATGAAAAGTTAAAAATAACATTTTTCCAGAGATACGCCATTTCAGTGCCCGATATGTTGTGCCCAGCTTATGTCTGCAGAGACACACAATCCAAAAACTGTTAAGCGGGGATCCCGGGCACAACAGCTTTTGGTGCGTTCATCTCTGGTACAAGCCGGGCACAACATATTACGCACTGAAATGATGTATTCCTGGAAAAATTGTCATTTTCACCTTTCACCATCAGCTGCGTATTCATTTATGGATAATAAATTATAGCAACACTTGGGGGTTGAAAATGTTCACTATACCCCTGGATAAATTCCTTCAGGGGTGTAGTTTCCAAGATGGGGTCACATGTCAGGAGATTCCACTTTACTGGCGTTTCAGCTCTGCAATAGTGCAATGGCGTCCAAAAAACAAACCGTCCAAGCCTGTGCTCCAAAAACCAAACAGCGCTCCTTCCATTCTGTGCCCAGCTTTGTCCATACAGCAGTTTATACCCACATATGACATTAAGTACGTTACCCTGGGTACACCAGTGTCATACATGTGGGCATAAACTGCAGTTTGGGCACACAGCAGGGCGCAGAAGAGAAGGAGCGCTATGTGGCTTTTGGAGATCAGATTCAGATGTTTGGTATCTGGAAGCCATGTTATGTTTGCAGAGCCTGTAAGGTACCATAACAGTGGATTCCCCAAAGGAGTGACCCCATTTTGAAAACTGCACCCCTCAAAGAATTTATCAAGGGGTGTAGTGAGCATTAGTATCCCAGACGTGACTGCACAGCGGATGGGGAAAAGTGAATATGTAAGCTGTGCGGAGTACATTGGGAACACCAAATTCCCTACTATTTCCCCAGTAGTTCCTATTATTGGGGAGGTCACTCTGGGGGTCATTTCTGGTTTATTTTCCCTCATAAACTCTAAATCTGGGGTGTCCCCCTGATATACGCTCGCACAGCTTATACATTCCCTTCCTGACGCAGCCAGTTATGTTCTAATGATTTGGCGATTTTTGGGGCTTTTGTCTTCACATTGTACAAGCTATATTTTCTTTATTTCTCTGGTGATGTAGCCATATGAGGGCTTTTTGTTTGCGGGGTGAGATGTATTTTGTAATGACATCATCTTTGGGTGCCTATAACTTATTGAATACATTTTATTAACTCTTTCTTGTTGGATTAAAAAAGCCCCATCAATTCTGGCACTGCGTTTTACCTTTGAAATTTTTCACCATGCAGCATAAAGCATAAGTAACATGTTACCTTTATTCTATGAGTCGGTACGATTACGGAGATATCTCATTTATACTGTGTTTTTTTTTGGTTTTTTTTTATGCGATACTAATTTTGCAGAACAAAAACCCATTTGGGGACATAAATTAATTGTTTTTGCATCGCCATCTTCTGAGATGCGTAACCTTTTTATTTTACGGTTTACAGAGTTGGTTTAGGGCTTATTTTTTGCGGGACAACCTGTGCTTTTTATTGGTACTGTTTTGGGGTACATATGACTTTTTGATCACTTTTTATGGCATATTTTGTAAGGTGAGATGGCAAAAAATCATTACTTTTGGCAAGTTTTTTCCGTTTTTTTTTCCCGACGTTCACCGTGTACGTTAAATATTGTTTCAGTTTTATTGTACAGGTTGTTACAGACGCTGCGATACCAAATATGCATTGTTTTTATTAATTTTTAGGTTTTTGTTTTTTTTATATAATTCATTTTATATAGGAAAAGGGAATTTTTGGGGCTTTATTCTTTTATTAATTTTTTTTCAAACACTTTATTTTATTTTTTTTTCACTTTTTTTTATTTTTTCATGTGTCCCATTAGGACACCTGAGCCAGCAATGCTTTGATTGCTGGCTCAGCACTATAGACTGCAAGACACGAGCATACAAGTGTCTTGCAGTCTATACAGGAAGTTAGGCTATGCAGACGCATAGCGCTCACTTCCGCAGGTCTCGGCAGGATCAAACAGGTAGTGGGGTCTCCAGGCAGCCTGGGGTCACTGGGCAGACCCCAGGCTGCAGATTATAGATATCTGGGTGAGATCGGGGGGGGTGCCGATCAGAGTAGCAACATGGTTAAAACCTCCGCTCGGAACTCAGTTCCGACCGGGGGATATGGAGCAGGGTGTTAGCTGTCAGTTACAGCTAACACCCAGTTCCGATGCCGCCCGCTCAGATAGTGAGCGGGCGGCTGCCCCAGGGAGTATTATTACGCCCTGTTGCGCGAAGTACCAAGCGCACAGGACGTAATAGTACGTCCAGTGTCGTTAAGGGGTTAAGGACCCAGCATCCGCTGTAATTGCACGGCAGATATCAGAAAGGGGTTAAATTAGCTAGGGCTTATTTTTGGAGTAGGGCTTATATTTCAAGCCTACTCCAAAAAAACCTTGAAAATCTAGCTAGGGCTTATTTTCGGGGAAAGTCTTATTTTTGGAGAAACACGGTAGAAATGCCCTCATCCCTTGGCATCACAGATCTGGCCCTTTCCTGGATCGCCTCACCAACCATACATTCAGCGTCTCCCACTCGCACACCACCTCCTCGCCACACCCGCTTTCTGTAGGTGTCCCACAAGGCTTTGTCCTAAGACACCTCCTGTTCTCCATCTACAGCCTTGGCCTTGGCCAACTCATAGAATCTCATGGTTTTCAATATCCTTGCTATGCTGACGACACTCAAATATATCTCTCTGGACCAGACATTACCTCTCTGTTGTCCAGAGTGTCTAGTAACTGCAGCGTCCTTTCTCTCCTTCTGCTTTCTCAAACTCAACATGGAGAAAACTGAATTCATCGTCTTCGCCACTCCTCGCACGGCCCCGCTCCTGACCCATCTATCAATACTAATGGAACCACACTTACCCCAGTCCCACGGGTGCATTGCCTTGGGATAACCTTGGACTCTGACCTATCCTTCAAGTCGCACATACAAACCCTTAACACCTGCCACCTCCAATTCAAAAACATCCATCGAATCCACTTCTTCATCACCCCTGAAACTACAAAAATGCTAGTCCATGCCATCCTGCTTAGATTACTGTAACACCCTTCTCCATGGCCTCCCAGCAAACACTCTGGCCCCCCCTCCAGTCTACCCTAAACTGTGCTGCTCAGTTAATACACCTCTCCTCCCGTTCTTCAACAGCCACTTCCCTCTGCCAATCCCTTCACTGGCTACCCGTTGCCCAACGAATAGAGTTCAAAATGCTAACGCTGACATACAAAGCCATGCACAACCTGTCCCCTCCATATATCTCCGACCTAATCTCCCGCTACCTGTCCACATGCAACCTCTGATCCTCCAAAGACCTCCTACTCCGCTCTGCTCTTATTCGCTCTTCACACAATCGTCTCCAAGACTTCTCCCGTTCATCCCCCATACTCTGGAACTCGTTACCAAGACACATAAGACTGTCCCGCACAATCACTAGCTTCAAGAAGGCCCTGAAGACTCACCTATTTAGGAAGGCCTACAACCTCTAATCACCACACCACCATCTGTACAGCCTCTCCCCTCACCTTCTGTCTCTGTCCCTCTTCCCTCATAGATTGTAAGCCCTTGCAGGCAGGGCCCTCCTTTATCCCACTGTGTCAGTTGGTCACTGTTAGCATTGTGTTTTGTTTTGTATATTTTGTGTACAGTATGTAAACCCTCAAATGTAAAGTACCATGGAATTAATGGTGCTATATACACTACCGTTCAAAAGTTTAGGGTCACTTAGAAATTTCCTTATTTTTGAAAGAAAAGCACAGTTTTTTTTTCAATGAAGATAACATTAAATGAATCAGAAATACACTCTATACATTGTTAATATGGTAAATGACTATTCTAGCTGCAAACGTCTGGTTTTTAATGCAATATCTACATAGGTATATAGAGGCCCTTTTCCAGCAACCATCACTCCAGTGTTCTAATGGTACATTGTGTTTGCTAACTGTGTAAGAAGACTAATGGATGTTTAGAAAACCCTTGAAAACCCATGTGCAAGTATGTTAGCACAACTGAAAACAGTTTTGCTGGATAGAGAAGCTATAAAACTGACCTTCCTTTGAGCTATTTGAGAATCTGGAGCATTACATTTGTTAGTTCGATTAAACTCTCAAAATGGCCAGAAAAAGAGAACTTTCATGTGAAACTCGACAGTCTATTCTTGTTCTTAGAAATGAAGGCTATTCCATGCGAGAAATTGCCAAGAAACTGAAGATTTCCTACAACGGTGTGTACTACTCCCTTCAGAGGACAGCACAAACAGGCTCTAACCATAGTAGAAAGAGAAGTGGGAGGCCCCGCTGCACAACTGAGCAACAAGACAAGTACGTTAGAGTCTCTAGTTTGAGAAATCGACGCCTCACAGGTCCTCAACTGGCAGCTTCATTAAATAGTACCTGCAAAACGCCAGTGTCAACGTCTACGTTGAAGAGGCGACTCAAGGATGCTGGCCTTCAGGGCAGAGTGGACAAGAAAAAGCCATATCTGAGACTGGCTAATAAAAAGAAAATATTAATATGGGCAAAAGAACACAGACATTGGACAGAGGAAGATTGGAAAAAAGTGTTCTGGACAGACGAATGAAGTTTTAGGTGTTTGGATCACACAGAAGAACATTTGTGAGACACAGAACAACTAAAAAGATGCTGGAAGAGTGCCTGACGCCATCTGTCAAGCATGGTGGAGGTAATGTGATGGTCTGAGGTTGCTTTGGTGCTGGTACAGTGGGAGATTTGTACAAGGTAAAAGGGATTTTGAATAAGGAAGGCTATCACTCCATTTTGCAACGCCATGCCATACCCTGTGGACAGAGCTTGATTGGAGCCAATTTCATCCTACAACAGGACAATGACCCAAAGCACACCTCCAAATTATGAAAGAACTATTTAGGGAAGAAGCAGGCAGCTGGTATTCTATCTGTAATGGAGTGGCCAGCGCAGTCACCAGATCTCAACCCCATTGAGCTGTTGTGGGAGCAGCTTGACCATATGGTACGCAAAAAGTGCCTATCAAGCCAATCCAACTTGTGGGAGGGGCTTCTGGAAGCATGGGGTGAAATTTCTCCAGATTACCTCAGCAAATTAGCAGCTAGAATGGTCTGCAATGCTGTAATTGCTGCAAATGGAGCATTCTTTGACAAAAGCAAAGTTTGAAGGGGAAAACTGTTTCAAATAAAAATCATTATTTATAACCTTGTCAATGTCTTGACGATATTTTCTATTCATTTTGCAACTCATTTGATAAATAAAAGTGTGAGTTTTCATAGAAAACACAAAATTGTCTGGGTGACCCCAAACTTTTGAACGGTAGTGTAAATAAATAAATAATAATAATACCTGCCATAAGGTGACCTCAAGCGGTCTCCTGGCATAAACTGAGGGGCAGCATTTTTGTAATAGGCTGCTACCTGTTAGATGATTCCAGCAGTTTACTCACCAATCCCCACTTCTGTCCAGTGCGGTCTCCACTTCTTCCTCCAGAGGGAGCTCCAATGTTCTTCAGCGTCTGCACCATGAAGCAGACTGCAAAGATGCTCAGGAGAGGTGAGGCAAGGTGATCATAGGTGTTTGTTATTTTTACTCACCTCCCCTGGGCCTCCACCTATTATACTCTTGGGTCTGAAGAGTCACCAGTATAATATTGCTTTGTGTGTGACAAACCCCAAAGGAGTCAGGTGCGAGCTGAGCCCAAAACTTTTGTAAAATTCAGGGGTCAAAAAAGGGGCAATATACTGTGTGGGTGCTAATAAAGGGGGTAATACACTGTGGGGGTAAAGGGGGTATTATGTGAGGGGGTCAATATAGAGCATAATATACTGTTGGGGCAAGTAAAGGGAGCATTACACTGTGTGTGGGCCAAATAAGAGGAATTTTAAATATGCATATGGAGGTGTGGCTTAAAATTTTCAATAGGGGGGCCCCATCATGGAGCCAAAGATCTGGTATTTTTTTGGGGGGGTATCTTTCTATAGGTCGCCTCAGGCAGCATAGAGGCTAGGTTTACCCCTGCCCTCCTACCCTGGGGTCATGTGAAGTGACATGGACAGGAGAATAAAAAAATCACTCTCCCTGCATCTGCACAATTCCCTTGCACAGTGGTTGAAGTGAAAGTTGCAAGTATATGCAGCTCCACTTTAACCAGTGATATCTAACCAGTCAAAATCTAAGTGGGCTACAGGCATGATCTTGGTTGTAAAGCCAAGATTCTAACTCTTAAAGTGGTTGTCCAGGATAAATGTATATTTTAAACATAAGACCCCCATGCCCCCCCCCCCTTCAACTTTCTAAATTACATTTATTGACAATTTTTCTTTGTTTTACTGTAATATATGTAGGTCATATGACCTACATATATTACATTTTTTGCCTTACCGCTGATGTTGCAGGAGCTCAGATATCCATCCCGGCAACTTCAGTGGAAAGGACCCGCCCCTCCAGCCCCATTATGCTTACCTGTTCCTCCTGGCAGCTCCAGACCCGGGACGTCATCGCCAGCTAGCACCTCCTCTTTGTGATGTGTGCTGGCATTGATAAGGTCCCGGGTTCAGAGCTGCCAGGAAAAAAGGTAAGTGTAATGGGGCCCAGCCCCATTACACTTACCTTTACTTCCTGGCAGCTCTGGGTGGGTCAAAGAGGAGGGGGCTGGCTGGCACACGTCACAAAGAGGGGTCACTGTGGAGCATATTATACTGTGTAGGGGCCACTATGGAGCATTATACTTATCTGTTCCTCCTGGCAGCTCCAGAGTCGGGACGTCATCGCTGGCTAGCACCTCCTTTTTGTGATGTGTGCCGGCGTTGATGAGGTCCCGGGACTAGAGCTGCCAGGTAAAAATGGTAAGTGTAATGGGGCTTGGGGGCGTGTCAAAGAGGAGGTGCCGGCCGGCACACATCACAAAGATGGGTCCCTGTAAAGCATATTATATTGTGCAGGGGCCACTGTGGAACATTATTCTGTGCAAGGGCCACTGTAAAGCATATTATACTGTGTGGGGGCCACTGTGGAGCATTATACTATGCAGGGGCCACTGTGGAGCATATTATACTGTGCAGGGTCCATTGTGGAGCATATTATACTGTGCAGGGGCCACTGTGGAGCATATTATACTGTGCAGGGGCCACTGTAGAGCATCGTACTGTGCAGGGGCCACTGTAGAGTATTGTACTGTGCAGGGGCCACTGTGGAGCATATTATACTGCACAGGGGCCACTGTGGAGCATTGTACTTTGCAGGGGCCACCGTGGAGCACAATATAAGATGCTCCACTGGGGGCATATTATACTGTGCGGGAGCTACTGTGGAGCATTATATTGTACGGGGGCGACTGTGGAGCATATTATACTGTGCGAGGGCCAATGTGCAGAACTATACTGTACAGGGGCTACTGTAGAGCAGATTATACTGTGCAGGGACCACTGTGGAGCACAATATACTGTGCAGTGGCCACTGTGGAGCATATTATACTGTGTGGGGGCCACTATGGAGCATATTATACTGTGCAGAGGCTACTATGGAGCAATATACTGTGCAGGGGCCACTGTGGAGCTGTTATGATTAGACTGCAGATGCAAGGCCACAATGAAAGCAACAGCAAGAAATAGGCTGATAATGGAAAACTGAAGACAGCTATCTACAACTAGCACACCTCTCCTAGCCAACACAGACCCCCCAGATGCCTTCACCAGAGCTCGCTGCAAGGAGAGATGGACTTTGCTGGATCTGGGGAACTGAATTGTCACCAAACAGATAAATGTACTAATAATAAACATTTTTTGAAAATTTTTTTTTTTTTTTTGCCCATAAAAAACCCCTTTAAGTTAAAGCCGTATGAAGTGACTGCTCCCTCATCAGTTTCACTGAATGTGTCATGGTCGGGATAAACAGTAATGTACTTTGTTGAAACTTTTAGCCTCCTCAGCTGGTAACTGGAGCAAACCAGGAAGCCTCTGAAAGACCAAAAGCTTTATACATTATATACTAGGAGGAGCATTATAATGTGGGGGTGCTCAAAATTCCTGTGTGTTATGTCTGCACACAGAGCTGGTGTGTATTTTTTTTAACCAAATGTCAATAAAAGCATCAAGAATTCATTGTTGTCCTGAAGCTTTCTCTGTGTGACTGTAATGATGATATACGAACTTGGTTACAATATTACAGCCAAATGAGAAGGTTGTTGAGTGAGTGAGAATTTGGGTGTACTTATTAACCTATTAATAGCACAAACAGACATTTTTTGAAAATGTATTTTTTCCCAAAAAAAACCCTTTAAGTTAAAGCCGTATGATGTGACTGCTCCCTGCTTTCACTGAATGTCTCCTGGTCGGGATAAACAGTAATGTACTTTGTTGAAACCCTTAGCAGAATAAATTCAAAACTGTCAGAGGGTTAAGGGCAAAAATAGGCTGCATAAATAGGTTTTCCTTGCAATATTCATGATGGTCTATGGGGGAAGTTTAATTGTTAATATGTACCTCCAATTATAAACAACTTTTTGTAAATTAATAGTACAATTAAAAATATGAAACTTTGCAATCTGTTTTGTTCTCCACTTTTCAGGCAGTTACTTTCTCCGTGTTAGTCTATGAAGAGAGAAATGGGGACAGAAAAGACACTCCAATAATTGCTGTAGTTACACTCTGCTATCCCTTGCTTTTTTTTTTTTTTTACTCTGCTGTGTATGTAGATAAGAGGCTGTTAGTACACAGAATGAGACAATAAATCAACCAGCTAGCAGGATAATAGATGTAATGTAAATAAACAGTGAGATTGAAGATAAGGATCAGGAGCAAAGCTTAATAAGTGAAGGAGGAAATAGAAAATCTTAATAAGATATATTACAAAGTTTCTTATATTTAAATGCACTATTCATTTATAAAAAGTTGCTTAGAAATGGAGGTGAAGCGAGTTACTGCAAGTTGGTTTTGGTCGATCTTGTCAAACACAGATAATTTTAGCCATTTTTTGCAGGCTAAAGTTTGCTGTCGGCCGTCAAGAAAGGACATTTGCAGAATTCTCATAGCCAACTGTCAGCTGAAATCAACCATTTTGAAACCCTTGCTTCCTTTTCATACAAACTGATTTAATGCTCCCTGCAGCTAGCACTAGTTGAAACTCACATATTTAGGCTATGTTCACATTTCAATCAGGATTTTTGTCTTTCTGCCTGATCTGTCAAATGACTGACACAAATGAATCCCAATGGACACCATTGACTATAATGGGGCCCTTTGGGTATCTGTTGTGATGTCCATTATTTTGCCTGTAAGTGTAGAGTCCCACTGGGAGCACTACAAAAAGGTTTGCATATATATATGTAGGAATGAGTCTTAATATTATAGTGTATCTTTGCCTTTTCATGGAGCAAACCACTAGAGGCAGGAGTGTAAAAAAGACTTGGCCCCATAGCAAACTTTTAACTTGCCCCCTACGCAGCATAGCACCACCTTTCCTGTCCCCCACACGGTATAACACCCCATTTACACATACAATAATGTCCCAAAGTGGCCTCCAGACAGTATAATATCCCATAGCAGCCCCTCCACACAGTACAATGTCACATAGCGGCCCCTTCACACAGTATAATATCCTATGGTAGCCCCTCCACACAGTATAATGCCCCATAGTGGCCCCTGCACACAGAAAAAAGTTCCATAACTGCCCCTACACACAGTATAATGTCCCACAGTGGCCCCTGCACACAGTATAATGTTCCTTAGCGGCCCCGCCACACAGTATCATGTCCTGCAGAGGCCCCTCCACACAGTATAACGTTCCATAGCGGCCTCCATATAGTATAACCCCTTAACGCAATGTGACGTACTGGAACGTCATGGGAAGGAGTACCTAACCGCAAAATGACGTGCCGGTACGCCATTTTAATGTCATCCGCTCAGAAGCTGAGCGGGTGACATTGAGAGCGAGTGTCAGCTGTAAGCATAGGCTGACAGCCAGTATACACTCCACTACTTCTGTATTGGAGCATATAACACTGAACCAGTGATCAAAAAGATCACTGGTTCATGTTCAATATTAAAAGAAATAAAATATGTAAAAAAAATATATATATATTTACAGTATAAAAATCCCCAATAAAATGCCCCTTTTTCCTTATACAGTAATACATTACAAAACAAAAATACAGTATAAAACTCCACATATTTGGTATCACTACGTTCGTAACAAACTGTACAAGAAAAGTAAACCCACGGTAAACGTCGGGGATAAAAACGGAAATGAAAACGCTAGAAGTAACAATTTTTGCCATCTTGCCTCAGATAATATGGAATAAAAAGTAATCAAAAAGTCTTATATAGCCCAAAATGGTACTAATACAAAGTAGAGTCTTTCCCACAAAAAATAAGTCCTCACCCAGCTCCGTCAATAGAAAAATAAAAATGTCATTGCTCTCAGAAGATGGCGATGGAAATATAATAGATTTTTTCCCCCAAATGGATTTTTATTCTGCAAAATTAGAAACACATAAAAAAAACTATATGAATTTGGTATCGCCGTAATTTTACCATCCCATAGAATAAAGGTAAAATATTATTTATGTTGCATGGCTAAGGGCAAAAAATTAAAAATGTTAAAAAGCAATGCCAGAATTGATTTTTTTTTTTTTTTTTTTTTTAAATCCACCCGCAAAGAGTTCATAAAATTTTCTTAATAAGTTATAAATACCCCAAAATGGTGTAATTAGAAAATGCTACAACACCAGAAAAATTAAAAAAATTATAGCTTGTACAATATGATGACAAAAAAAACCAAATATCACCATATCTATAGGACAAAACTGGCCGCGGCAGGAAGAGAATCTATAAGCTGTGCCAGGGTATATCAGGGTATACTCCGTATTTAGAGCCACCAGAAGTGAACCCCAGAGTGACCGACCCTCAATCTTAGGAGCTACTGGGGATATAGTAGAGAATTTGTTGTTTCCAATGCACTCCGCACATCTTACATATTCACTTTTCATCATCTGTTGTGCATTCACGTCTGGGATACTAATGCTCACTACACCCCGTGATAAATTCTTTGAGGGCTGCAGTTTTCAAATTGGGGTCACTCTGTAGGGGATTCCATTTTACTGGTACCTTAGAGACTCTGCAAACATGACATGGCGTCCAGATAGCAAACATCTAAATCTGTGCTCCAAAAGCCACATAGCGCTTTCCCTTCTGCGCCCTGCTGTGTGCCCAATCTTCACTTTATGCCCACATTTATGATTCTGTTGTACCGAGGATAACGTACTTAATGTCATATGGGGGTATAAAATGCTGTTTGGGCACAGCCGGTCACAGAAGGGAAGAAGTGCTTATTTTGGTTTTTGGAACACAGATTTGGGTTTGGTTTGGTTTGGTTTTTGGACGTCATGACACTTTTGCAGAGCTTCTGAAATACCAGTAAAATGAAATCCCCTGACATGTTACACCAATTTGGAAACTACACCCCTGAAGGAATTTATCCAGTGGTACAGTGAGTGTTTTTAATCCCTAAATGTTTCACTAATTTATCTTCCAGACATGAATGCGCAGCTGATGGTGAAAGGAGAGAATGGCAATTTTTCCAGGAATACGTCATCTAAATCTATACCCCAAAAGCAAAAAAGCGCAGTGCTCCTTCCCTTCTGAGCCCTACTGTGTGCCCAAGCAGCAGTTTACATGCACATATACAACCAGGATAACCCAATAAGTAGTTTTAGGAGTGCGTGTGTCTGATGACACAAAGTGGGCCAACATGCTGGGCACTGAAATGGCATATTTCTTTAAAAATTTCAATTTTCACTTTGTACATTCATTTTTCGGAAGCACTATTGGGCTCAAAATGATAATACCCCTTGAGAAATTCACCCCTTGAGAGGTGTAGTTTCTAAAATGGGGTTACTTTTAAGGGGTTTCCATTGTACTGGTACTTTAGGGGCCCTGCAAATGGGTCATGGCACTATTCCAGCAAAATGTGCCCTCCAAAAGCCAAATGGCACTCTTTCCATTCTGAGCCCTACCATGTAACCATACAGCAGTTTACAACCACATATGGGGTATTCTTGTGTTCAGGAGAAATTGTGTAAGAAACTGCGGAGTATTTTTTTCTTCTTTAACCCCTTGTAAAAATGAAAAGTTTGGGGCTAAATGGACAGTTTATTGAAAAAAAAAAGTGATTTTTAATTTTTACTTCCCAATACTAATAAAGTCTGTGAAACAGTTGTGGGGTCAAAATGCTCACCATACCCCATGAGAAATTCCTTGAGGGGTGTAGTTTCTAAAATGAGGTCATTTTTGGGGGGTTTCCATTGTATTGGTACTCTAGGGGCTCTGCAAATATGACATGGCACCAGAAAATTATTCCAGCAAAATCTGCTTTTCAGACGCTCAGTGTCGCTCATTCCCTTCCGTGCGCTGCCATGTGCCCAAACATCAGTTTGCACCCACATGTGGGGTATTTCTGTGCTCGGGAGAAATTGCATAACAAACTGTGAGATGCATTTTCTCCTTTAACCTCTCGTCAATGTGTTAATTTTAGGACTAAATGAATGTATTATTGAAAAAAAAAATGAGATGTCTATATTTCACCTCCATATTGATTTAATTCCCGTAAAATGCTTAAAGGGATCCTATCATTCAGAAAGACCACGAAGTAATAGCCTTTATAAAGGCTATTCTTTTCCTACCTTTTTTGTTTCGCTCCTCGCCGCCATTTAGAAGAAATGTTGATTTTTGCGTCTTCAGAATGCACCGGGGTCGTTCCCTCCAGTGCTGAAACTGCACAGGGGGCATCCCCTGTGCTCTCCTCAGATGCATTTTTTTAAATTACCACGCCGCCTCTCTTCTTCTATAGCAGACGCCTCTTCTTGATGTCATCCTTCGTTCGGGAGGCATGCGCCAACTGCGCATGTCCATTCGGCCTTTTTCCTGTAGCCCATTACATACAGCGCATGCATTACCCACATGGAGGAGACCGGAGGATGGGAGTTGTAGTGGCGGAGGATGCGCCACCTACTAGGACGAGCAAACTCACCAACCACTCCAGCCCCACTCCTGGGCCGGACAGAGTCGAGGGGGGTCATGCAGCACTACCGGATGGTGGTGGTAGTAGTTGTTTCCCCTGGGGCGCTTCCAGTTGGAGAGGGGACCTCTCCTCTCTGAGCTGGTGTGGTGTTGGTCAGAAGGACCCTGATGGTAATGCAGGCACGACTCAGGAGTCCAGAGATGCAGTGAAACAGGTAACAGTTTATTGCAACAACTGGAACAGAGGTAATGGCAGCTTCCAACTGGGGGTAGTAGTTCACTATCCAATCCCCCAGCCTTGGTCATAGGAGCGTGCCCAGGGATGTTACAGGCTCTTTGATATAGACCACCACTACTCCTCCTCTCATGCCTCTCCCAGCTATGTATACTAGGGATGGTGTCACAGGGAGTCCTGACAGGAATCTGGTTACCTGAAGCCTAGGCCCGCATGTGGTCCTACTGTCAGGGTCCTCTCCTGATCCTCCTGGCACAGCACCGAAAACATCCAAAAGTGCTGACAGCCAAACTCCCTTAATCAGGGCTGTCTCTGGATGAGCCTGGGGCAGGAAAAGATCCTCCTTGAGGCTATAAAGCTGACCCTTGGTCCTCAATCCAGAAACTGGTGGTAGGGATACTCTGCACACCTTCTGTACTTGCTGCAAACTCTGGACTGGGGCTCAACCGTCGCCCTGAAAACTATAGCCTCTCACAACCCCGCCCAGTGGCCTGTGAGGGGGAAAAACACAGGAAAAAGCTCCAAAACAACTACATTTAACATAGAATGGAACATACCAACATGACCCAGAGGCACAAAAGACAAACAAATTAAAGCAGCAGCCTCTGGGATGCTGAAAAAAAAAAGTTCATTTTATTTCTCATTAATGTACACTCAGCACCCCATCTTGACAGAAAAAAAACCTAAATGTAGATATTTTTGCAAATTTATTAAAAAAGAAAAACTGAAATATCACATGGTCATAAGTATTCAGACCCTTTGCTGTGACACTCATATTTAACTCACATGCTGTCCATTTCCTTCTGATCCTCCTTGAGATGGTTCTACTCCTTCATTGGAGTCCAGCTGTGTTTAATTAAACTGATTGGACTTGATTAGGAAAGGCACACACCTGTCTATATAAGACCTCACAGCTCACAGTGCATGTCAGAGCAAATGAGAATCATGAGGTCAAAGGAACTGCCCAAGGAGCTCAGAGACAGAATTGTGGCAAGGCACAGATCTGACCAAGGTTACAAAAGAATTTCTGCAGCACTCAAGGTTCCTAAGAGCACAGTGGCCTCCATAATCCTTAAATGGAAGAACTTTGGGACGACCAGAACTCTTCCTAGACCTGGCCGTCCAGCCAAACTGAGCAATCGTGGGAGAAGAGCCTTGGTGAGAGAGGTAAAGAAGAACCCAACGATCACTGTCGCTGAGCTCCAGAGATGCAGTAGGGAGATGGGAGCAAGTTCCGCAAAGTCAACTATCACTGCAACCCTCCACCAGTCGGGGCTATATGGCAGAGTGGCCCGAAGGAAGCCTTTCCTCAGTGCAAGACATATGAAAGCCCGCATAGAGTTTGCCAAAAAACACATGAAGGACTCCCAGACTATGAGATATAAGATCTCTGGTCTGATGAGACGAAGATTGAACTTTTTGGCGTTAATTCTAAGCGGTATATGTGGAGAAAACCAGGCACTGCTCATCACCTGCCCAATACAATCCCAACAGTGAAACATGGTGGTGGCAGCATCATGCTATGGGGGTGTTTTTCAGCTGCAGGGACAGGATGACTGGTTGCAATTGAAGGAAAGATGAATATGGCCAAGTACAGAGATATCCTGGAAGAAAACCTCTTCCAGAGTGCTCTGGACCTCGGACTGGGCCGAAGGTTCACCTTCCAACAAGACAATGACCCTAAGCACACAGCTAAAATAACAAAGGAGTGGCTTCGGAACAACTCTGTGATCATTCTTGACTGGCCCAGCCAGAGCCCTGACCTCAACCCAACTGAGCATCTCTGGAGAGACCTGAAAATGGCTGTCCATCAACGTTCACCATCCAATCTGACGGAACTGGAGAGGATCTGCAAGGGAGAATGGCAGAGGATCCCCAAATCCAGATGTGAAAAACTTGTTGCATCAATCCCAAGAAGACTCATGGCTGTACTAGCTCAAAAGGGTGCTTCTACTCAATAAAAGGCAAAGGGTCTGAATACTTATGACCATGTGATATTTCAGTTTTTCTTTTTTAATAAATTTGCAAAAATATCTACATTTCTGTTTTTTTTTCTGTCAAGATGGGGTGCTGAGTGTACATTAATGAGAAATAAAATGAACTTTTTTGCTTTTAGCAAATGGCTGCAATGAAACAAAGAGTGAAAAATTTAAAGGGGTCTGAATACTTTCCGTACCCATTGTATACTGCTTAGAGTGAGGTTGTTCATCTGTGCAGCTATGCTTACTCACTAAGGGCTTATTCACACATTCGCATTTAGTAGACACGTTATGTCTATTGAAATCACAGACAGCATTTTAAAAGACACATTCAGACATCGGTTTAATGTCCCAAATCACCCTGTTATAACGAAATCCATGGCAGCATTAAAAATAAAAAAGCTTTATACTCACCCTGCCGCTGTACTCCCCGCGCCTGCGCAGTTCTTCAATGAAGCCAGAGGAGTATACCTCGGCTTCAGTGCGCATGTCCCGTACCTCCGGCAATTGCGCAGTGAAGCTGGGGTGTCCATCTTTGGCTTCACTGAAGAACAGTGCAGGCACCGGGAGGCGTGCCAACGAAGAAGCTCATGAATAAGCCGGACTGTTCTCGTGGAACAGCGTCAATCAGACCCTTCTCTAGGTAAGTATACAGGTTTGTTTTTCTTTAATGCGCCTGCGGATTGCATTACAACAGGGTGATTTGGGTTTAGTGTCCCAGATTGACCTGGCAGATTCCCTTTAAGCCTCTTTGTGTGTTAAAAAAAAAAGAAATGGAACTTTCCTTTAAGGCTTAGGTCCCATGTTGTGGAAACGCAGCTTCTTTTGTTGTAGATTTTGCTGTGTTTTTTGAGACAAAGCTAGGAGTGAATTGATCAGAAGGTAAAAGTATAAGTACTTCCTATATATTTCCTATTCTTTTTGTAACCATTCTTGAGTTTGGCTCAAAAAACCACAGCAAAATCTGCAACAAGAAAAGCTGCGTTTCTGGAACATGGGGCCTCAGTCTTATACTCAGAAAACTGTTTAAGGCTGAGGCCCCACGATGCGGAAACGCATCTTTTTTTGTTGCAGATTTTTCTGATGTTTTTTGAGCCAAAGTCAAGAAAGGCTACAAAAAGAATGGGAAATAACTCGGAAGTTCTTATACTTCTCCCTTCTGCTCAATCCACTCCTGGTTTTGTCTCAAAAAAAGGCAGCAAAATCTGCAACAAAAAAAGCTGTGTTTCCGCAACGTGGGGCCTCAGCCTAAGGCCAGGGCCCACCTTGCTATAATGCAGCATTTTGACCATGGTGGAAAAGCCATGGCATAAAACATTGTGTTTTACATTATGCTTGCGTTTTTGTAAATGGCAGCATGTCAATTATACCTACGGAAACACTGGTGTTTTCTGTATAGGTATAATAGAAGCAGACAGTCCACAGAGGAAAACTACAGATTTTCTGTAAAAACGTTGCAGAAAAAAAACGTGAAGAGTTTCCGTCACAGTCTTTTCCGCAGCGTTTTTTTGCCATAATTTGCTGCCTTATGTTGCGAATACGCAGCTTTTTTGTTGCAGATTTTGCTCTCCTTTTTTAAGCCAAAGCCAGTAGTGGATTGAGCAGAAGTTAGAAGTATAAGTATTCCTATTTATTTCCCATTCTTTTTGTAGCCAGTACTGGATTTGACTCAAAAAACCACAGCAAAATCTGCAACAAAAAAAGCTGCATTTTTGCAACATGGGGCCTCAGCCTAAGGAATATGTTCAAGCAGTTTTTTTCTTAGAGGATTTGGAGAGTTTCTTCTCCAAAATCCACATGGAAAATTCGTTTCAAGAACTATCCCATTCCCTTTGATGGGAAACAATGCATTAGTTTTTTTTATCATGAGTTTTTTCAAAACAACAGTGAGAACAAAAAGAAGTAAAGTGTCAATTATTGGTGATGAATCAGCACAAAATCCAAACCATTGTTTCAATAGATGTCAATGGGTCCGAAAAAACTTGCCAAGAACCTAATCAAAATATTTGAGGCCATAGCAAAAACCTCATCCACAGCCTCATGTAAAACTCATGGAGTTTTGGAGAAGTTTTCAAAGTGGATTAGAACACTTCAAACTGTTCCCCTAAATGTAACTAGATCATACTAGATATGTCATAGGTCCTGTAAAACCAGAATTTTTACACACTCTGCTTATTGTGAGGTTCCATTATGTTAAGGTCATGCATTCTGATTGTACAGGACCTATGCCATATCTACTTTGATCTGTTTTATAATGGATCTTAATAAAAATGGGTCATTTATGTCTGTATATTAGTGAAGTAGTAGTGTACAGCACTGGTGAGTGAAGTTTGTGGGCTTAGTGTTGATTTTTACAGACAAACAAATATGAATAATAAATATGAAAAAGCATCATAACTCTAGTAGTATAACCAGTTATCCTTTGGTTTACATATATTTAATATTACATAGGGGACGTGTAACTCTGCACATAGCAGACCTGGTTAAGAGCTGTAACAAATACACAACTAGTAAAAGGTGAAAAGGAGAAAGAAAAACTAGCAGTCAGTTGTCTGAAACTAGCTGTCCCTTCTTTCTGATATAAACAGAGAAAGGGAGAATAATAGACTAAACTGACCATAATAGATTACAGAAAAACCTTGGAAAAAAAGTCAAGGGTTACAGAGCCACTTCTATTGTACAGAACAAAGCAATTCATGGATACATCATATGTCCATAGATCAGCCCCATCAGATGTGATGCTGATGTGAATTTGGGATAGAGGAGAGAGGTGAAGGACCAGTACTCGTGTTCAGTATAATGAAGCACTCAATACACTGAATGGATCTGCTTTTCTTCTGCAATATAACAAAAGAGCTTTTGCAGCTGGCATTCGTTCTCTGGTGGGTATTAAAAGGGGGGTGGCAAATGGTGTTTTCTGCTCTGCAACCCCCTCTCTGGCTGTCGTACACCTCCTCCTCTCTCCACACCCAGGGACTGGCCAGGAAGGAGTGAATAGCATGCTCCCTACTATCCAAGAGGAGGGGAGGGTGAATCCTTATAGGGTGGGTGGGTTTGTGGCTTGTCCTCTCTGTCTGCCACTCCTATCCTCCCCCCTCTTATACACAAAACACACAATAGACCAACACAAAGAGGACATAAGGTTGATTGCTCCTCCTCTCCTATATAGCATGTAGATTTGTAGGGTGGCATTGCTAAACATGGTCCTGTAAGCCATCAGGCCTTTTCTTTACAGGGAAAATGCAGAATATCCTAGGCTGAGGAGCTGACATTTGCGGGATTACCTTGCCAGTTCAGGATTGTCTACACCAAAGCCTGCTGTTTGTAGGATCTCAAGCTGTCCACTATGGGCAAATGCACTGGAAGATGTACCTTGGTTGGGATCTGCTGCCTGCAGCTGGTGAGTTAAAACAATAACCGGTTTGATGGGATTCTGGGAAACGTTAACAAGATTAACACATCATTCCTGAATTTACTCCAATTATGCTATCCAAAGGATTTTGCATCATCCTATTACATCCATATTCCCATTGTAAGACTGCAAGCACTTATAATTAATCCTGTAAATCATCGTACACATTTGCATTACAGATACCTAGACACTTATTAATATTGAGATGATTTTAGACACATTCAAAAATACTTAGGTTGTGAATGAACATGAATTCCGTTGTCACGTGTAACACAATGCATCTGTAAATACCAAAATACATCTGTCTTCTGACTATGTAGCATTTACACATATGCTTTTTATGTTGGTGTATCTAAACATAATGTGTCCATTCATGCAATCACACTTACTGCAAATATTTAGCATTGAATTGCACTTATGTTACACAATACAATTTACATATTTAACCAATAAAGCAAATATTATTTACATCATTTACAATATTTATGGATTTCATCACAGTAATGACTCCACACAAGCGTTATATACTGTAATGTATTCTAAGTTTTTGGTATTTATTTGTGTTTTATGCAGTGGCATTTGGCATAAAATAGAACCCCACCCCCTTCAGATTTTGCACTTTACTTAATGTATTTGTATTAATTTAACCAATGTATTAATGTATTTACTTAACTAACTTGGCTACATACATTTTTCTAATATTTTCACATTGAGTGTATAACTGGCGCTATTACAGCTAGTATCATTACCCTATATAGGGATACATGTGTAGGTTATAAATATAGACTATAAAAAATTTACAGTTTTCTGAATTTACAAGAGCAAAGCTTAACTAAATGAAGGGCAGATAATTTGGTTATACAGTCCAGTTTTACTGGGATGTGTAAAGTTAACTTTATTATCCATGTCACTCAACCTGCTTTGTTTACTAATATCAAGGTATACAAAGTTCCAGAGTGGTAGCTAAGCTTTGTTTCACCATGTTTGTCGTTGTCTTGATGGCATCCTTCCAGCAGCCCAGGACACATGCCCCACCAGATCCCTCTTTGCTGTGCCACAGCCTCAGTCAAATGGACATCTCATTTCATCTATACACAAATGTTTTGTTCACATGTGAGCAAAGTTAAAAAAAAAGTTCTTCCCCATGTGTTCTCTCAAACGCGGTGATAATGGTGGTTGTAAGCAGATGAGAATTTTTTAATATTTATTTTTTGTTTGATTGTGGGAGAAATAGCATTTTTTTGTGAACAGGCCTATTCTTCTCAAAGAAATATATTTTGTAGGGTTTTAGCTCAAATTTAAAGGCTAGAGTTACTAAGCCACATTCATGGAGATGTGACCAAGTAGGGGCAACATGTCTGTTGGTTCAGGATCAAGCAGCCACATTGATTAATACAATATGCGTTGAAAAAATGGGCCCGGATACTGGATGATTACATGTGGCAAAAATCATGGTGAAGTCCAGGCCTAAATATTATATTCCTCAAAGTATATTACGCCAACTGCTGATAGCTTAGAATATTTGCCTTATAATGCTGGGTTTGATTCTCCCCCAAGTTACGTGGATAACATTTCCTAAGGAAAAGGCAAATGGAGCAACTTGCAGACACCTCAAGTGTCACTTAATGCAAGGGAAAGGAAGAACTCCTTGTGATGTCAAAACCCTTCCTGAAAATATGAAGACCCAGCAACCTCAAAGATATGTTTTATGGTAGTTTTAGTCCAAAAACATAACGTTAACTCAATGTGCCTTGAATGTAACTAACTCTTTATAATGATGGTAGAGTGAGAGCTGCCTTTCATACAGTAGTTTTACATGTGAATTGATTATATTTGAGCGTGTTTCATACAATCATTGATAAGAAGGTAGAAAAATCAAGAATTTTCATTAAAAGATTTTAAAGACTTTAGTTTTTCGAAATAGAAAACATACAAAAAAGTGTGTAAATCAAATAATCCATAGAAGAACAAGGTGTGGCCATGCAGGAATACGGAGGCCACTGTCTAGGCAAACTATCAATATGTAAATTTATGTGAAGACAAAAAGTAAAAATAATTATCTGAATGGAAAGCAATGGATCCATAAAAAAGTATACAGTCCATTTGTGGAAATAGGCATACATCCGAGAAAAACTTCATCACAATCTTTTTTCTTATCCTATACATGAAATATTAGTGCATTGATCTCTATTATCATAGCTTAGCTGTTTTGCTGACTGAGTTCAGATTCTTACAGAAGTGTTCTGAATGCATCAAGGACAAATATAGACACTTAAAGGGGTGTGACCCCCATTACCTGTGCAGGCAGCTCTGTTCTCTGTGTAATGGCTGAAATGAGTCGCTACAGCTTATCTCCCATTCAAGTAAATGGGAACTGATCCGCAATTCTCTGTTCTGGCCACTATCCCGAGAACAAAGCTGCCTGCTTCCTGTTTCATTCTCTGTGAATAAGCTGCTAAGAACAGCTGATCGACGGGGGTGTTGGGTGTCAGACCCGTACCGATTTAATACTGGTAACCTATCCTTAGGATAGGTTATCAATATTTTTAGCCCAGAAAACACCTCTTTAAGGGCCCCCTATGTAAAAACAGCTTGTGGGTCTCCTTCAACTAGCATACCTACAACTTATGTCTTCTCATATTTAGAATTATTAATCATTTATGTTATTGGGAGAATCATCTTTATTTCACCTGCAGCAATGGGTAGCCTCCTTGGTAATCTAAGCTAGTTAAGGGGTAACATCCCTGCTGGTCTAGAGCAATAATAAGGTTAATGATAACTTTCCTGGTAGACTAGGGCAGTAAAATGGTGACTGTGTGCAGTCTATGAGTGACCCATTAAGATTGTGACCAGTGAGTGCGAGAAGCAGCTTACTTGGTTGCAAACCACCTGAGGCCAAGATGAGCCCTGAACTCCTCTGGGTCACTGTGCAACTGAACAGACTTCACAGGCTATATGCCAGCCCCTGAAATGCATCACTGAATATGTACATCAACAGGATAAGGGATATATGCCAGGATGCTGGTGGTTCCACTGCTGGAATCCACAGGGATCACAATAACAGGGGTCAGAGGGTGTCCCTGAATGCCCCATATGAATGCATGTGTGGCCTCCACTCTAGTCACTCACTGGGAAGTCCAGAAATTGCATTAATGGATGTCCCATAGGACTGAATGAAGTGGTGACCTCACATGTGCACCACTGCTCCAATCTATTGGGGCACTTGGGGTAATAATAATAATAATAATAATAATAACTTTATTTATATAGCGCCAACATATTCCGTAGCACTTTACAAATCAGAGGGGTAACTTGTAGTCTCTCATTCTCTGAATCACTGCAGGTCCCAGCAGCTGGACTCCCAGTAATCAAACACTTACCCCTAATACACATAAGTAAGTCCAGTGAAAGAACTCTTTTAAGCCATTACAAAGGTAGTGCAATGCATTATAAAAGCGATTAGAAAATTGCAAGTTCTTGCCTTTTTCTAGTTCTCCTTTCTTCTACTTTTACTCTTTCCTCCTTTTCTTTTTCTTAATATCTCTGTAAACTTGTTGGCTGGGTCCGCCTGGGGATTTCCTCAGGTGGCTCCGGCCTGCTTTGTTAGTGTTTGTATTTATTTATTTTTTTGTACTATTGGTCTGTTTCAGACCTTGTTGTATTATTATAAAACTGCAATAAAAATTTGAATTGGAAAAAAAAAAAGAAAATTGCAAGTTAAAGTCCCCTAGGGGGACAAAAAAAATTTAAATTAAATAAGGTTTAAAAAAAGCAAACACAGTTGAAACATAACCACATTAATCCCTCATCAAAAAATGTTTAAAAAATAAGGACCCGAGCAATACAATTGTAATGTTATTTTACAAGTTTAGATTCAAAAAAATCTAAAAAAATATGCCAGAATTTGTTTTTTGTCTCTCGGACACCTACAAAAAATTATAAATGGCGATTAAAAATTACATCTATAAAATATCAATTCTTCCCTCTAAAAGTAAGCTCTCACACAATTCCACTAACAAAAAAATAAAAATGCATGGGCCTTGAAAAGTGGTGATGGAAAAAAAGTTATTACAAAAAGGGTTTTTACTTTTTACTTACAAAAAGTAGTAAAAACCTGAAACAACTATACAAATGTGTCATCAATTTAATCGTATTGACCCAGTGAATAAATCTATCAGGATATTTAAAGGGGTTATCCAGTTAGGATAGACCATTAATATTAGATCTGTTTGGGTCCCAGGTGTTGGAGACCAGTACCAAGAAAGCGCGGATCGCACTATTGTTTACATACTGCAAGCTGCACTGCTCACTCGACTTTCTGCCTCTATCACTTCTATAAGGAAAACGCCAGTGTTTCCGTAGGTATAATTGACATGCTGTGATTGACACATCTGCAATGTGTGGATGGGATTGCAGGTAATGTAAAATGCAGCGTTTTTTGCAGCGGCGTTTCCACGACGTGGGGCCCAGCCTTAGCCTAAGGACCCACATTGTGGAAAGGCTGTTTTTTTTTTTTTTTTGTTGTTGCAGATTTTGCTGCAGTTTTTTGAGCCAACGCCTGGTGTGCCAACTCTTGACTTTGGCTCAAAAAGAAATGCAGCAAAATCTGCAGAAACAAAGAGCAGCTTTTCCGCAACATGGGGTCTTAGCCTTAAGGTGCCAAATTTATAGCATAAATGGCAATGGCAAAATTGCTGTTTTTTTCTATTCCTTCCTAGAAACAGTTAATAAAAGTTAATCAATGTGGTATGTCTACCCCAAAAATAGTTCCCAAATAGGACTATAAAAAATGTGTTCTGTCAGTAACACTGACAGAAAAATAAAAAAGTTATAGGACTTGGTCATCAAGGGTTAAGGAAATGGCCTTGTTTTATATTAGTACAGGAATGATGTCTTTTATTTTCCTAGATAAAACTACAATCAAAGTTTTTTGACAAATATATTCCAAGAAGATATAACTATGGATGATAATCATTAACAATTCTTACTATATGACTGTTCCATCAATTCCAGAAGACTTGGGATGTTTTTACATTAAATCCCATGAAATGCTATTAAGGTAACATTTAATCAGTTGTCATGTGACAATAGATGGGAGCAAGGCACGTATAAGAGATTCCACTGTGAGGTGCCATAGGTTTCTGACAGTGGCTTATTCCTCCTTCCTATTAAATAAAAATTCATGCTTGGCTTTCCAAGTGTGCATGTTTACAGGTGATTAAGGAGTGTCCTCATGTGTATGGTCAGCTTGCTGTAAAGGAGTAGAGGAGGAATGACATTTGACCATCATCATACACTAATGTAAAACTGTAACCCCCCCACCCAGTGTCGGACTGGGATGTCTAGGGCCCACCAGTGGAATTGTTTCTAGGGGCCCACCATCAGAACCCCTGCAGATCAGCGGTACCGAGACAGGGCGGCTAAAGGTAATAACATGCCGGGAGCTATGCTGCTCACCCACTATACTATGTGCACCACTGCACTACCTAAACCTACTGCTACACCTTGTATGGCAAGTGAACAGCATAGCTCCTAGAATTGTTACCTTTACCTGTAGCCGCACTGTCCTGGGAAAGCTGATCTGCAGAGGTCCTGGCTGTTGTATCATTGTAGATGTAATATTGATGGCCTATCCTAAGGACAGGCCATCAATATTAGGAAGATGGATAATTCCTTTAAAGAGGTTGTCGAAGGAATTGGAGCAACCCATGTAGCTGGCAGGAGGTGTAAAGTAAAAAATAAGTAAATTAAAAAGCATACTCACCTGTCCCCGGCGCTCCATTGTTCGCTGCCAGTGTCCATTCAGTCTCATGCCGGCGACTCCTTGCTGGGAGTCCTGCACCTCATGTGATCGCTAAGACCAATTAGGTACAGGATTTCCAGAAATGAGGCGCCGCCATGAGACCGAACAGACACAGGCAGGGGACAACGGGGTGCTGGGGACAGGTGAGTATGCTTTTTTAAAAAATTTCTTATTTTTACACCTCCCTGGCGGCCGACACAGTGGTCGCTCCAGTTTATGGACAACCTCTTTTAAGGGGTTGTCTGGGCCAAATTTTTCGATGGTCACTTCACTGGTCCCCCCACATAGTGGCCTCTTCACTGGTCCCCCATACTGTATGGGGAATAGTGATGGGGTCATTATATTGTGTGGGAGCAGTGATGGGAGCTAACATCCTGTGGGGGGGACATTAAACTGTGTGGGGCATATTAAAAGGGTTGTCCAGGGTTAATCTTTTTTATGGCCTATGCTCTGGATAGGCCATAAATACCTGATCGGTAGAGGGCTGACACACGGCCCCATCAGCTGTTCGGAGCCACTTCCGGCACCTGTTCTGTACACAACACAGGGCCGGAAGCATAAAGCTCCATCCGCTGTATAGCAGCCCGGCGTTGTCACAGCAGCTCAACTCCTACTGACTTCAATAAGTGCTGAAATACAGTGAAGGTGCCCGGCCCCTATACAGTGGACAGAGCTTTCTGCTTCTGGCCCTGTATTGTGTACAGTACGGGCATCAGAAGTGGCTCTATACAGCTGATCGGTCCGGGGTCAGCCCCCTACAGATCAGGTATCTGTGGCCTATCCTGAAGATAAACCATAACAAATTATGCCTGGACAACCCCTTTAATATACACCCCTAATGCACCACACTTTAAAGAGATTGTTCAGTATAATTTTTTTCTTTTTTATAATTAGTCTGGGGGAGGTGAATCCCCCCTACCCCCCCCCCCCAAAAAAAAAAAAACATGCTAAACATACTCACCTGTCCCCGGTGCTCCGGTGTCCTCCCAGCACGGTCCGGTCCTGCAGCTCCGCTGTCTTCTTTTTGACGGAATTCCTCACTGGCTGTGACGTCGCAGGTCCCTTCCCTTAGGCCACTGATTGGCCTCAGGGGTCACGTGACGTCACAGGTAGTCACGTGCAGAGGGAACGTCAGCTGGAAGAAAACAACAGAGCTGCAGGACCGAACTGCTCTGGGAGACACTGGGGACAGGAAAGAAAGTTTGTTTTTTTTTTTGGGGGGGGGTTTTGTTTTGTTTTTTTCACCTGCCCCTGCGTAATTAAAAAAAAATGAAGGAGCCACTGTATGGAGTATAAGCTCCACAGTGGCCCCCACCCTGTATTATAAGCTCCACAGTGGCCCCCACCCTGTATTATAAGCTCCACAGTGGCCCCCACCCAGTATTATATGCGCCCAATAGTCCCTCCGCTCCGCTTCAGTGCTATTATTATACTTCGGGGTCTCCTCAGACCCCAGAGTATAATAATCGGAGGCCCAGGGGAAGTGATTAAAAATAACAAACTCTCATACTCACCTTGCCTTACCTTTCCTTGGCATCCTCGCTCCATCCTGTCGTCTTCAGGCCCTTTTCCGACGACGCTGCTGAGGCCTGTGATTGGGCCTCAGTGGTCACGTGAGGGCGCACTGACGTCATTACGCGGTCGCGCCCCATGTGACCGCCGGGGCCTAGTCACATGACAGAAGAGCGCCGGAGAGGACGCTGTGCCCAGGAGAGGTGAGAATATGTATTTATTATTTTCAGTCACCTCCCCTGGGTGCCCTGACCTGCCATCTATTGGAAAGGGGCCTGCAATATGCCATGGTCCCTTTCCAATAACAGTATGTATAGCGGTCGGGGAACCAGGCTTTCCCCGACCGCTATCATAGTGGTCCGGGGCCCCGGCCAACTCCAGCTGGCCGCAGGCCACGTACCCTGCCGGGTCCGGTCGCGGTCGTGCCCCCTGCGACCGCGATCGTAACGCCACTGGTCAGGGGCCCGATCGGGATAGTCAGGATCCCGATCGGGCCCCATGACATGAGGACTAATAGTCGGGGCTCGGGGCCCACCGGTGGATTCACCGGTTCCGCGGTGGGCCAGTCCGACCCTGCCCCCACCCCCCCACCTAATAAGGCTGGGTTTACATGACACTATTTTACTGAAGAACCACTTGTTGGTTTTAATTACAGTTATGAGAAGCACATTTTTACTATGCCAGTAAACCACGGCTAACTGCCATTTTAAACCCTTAAAGAACAAGCCAATTTTCGTTTTTGTGCATCTGTTTTTTCCTCCCCACCTTCCAAAAGCCATAATTTTTTTTTTTCGGTCCACAGAGTCCACAGGGCAAATTGTACATTGTAATGGCACCATTCATTGTCCTGCACAATGTACTCAGAAGCTGGAAAAAAATTCAGAATGAAGTGGAATTGGAAAAAAAAACCCACATTTGCGATAATTTCATATGGGTTTGATTTTAACTGCGTTCACTGTGTGGTAAAAATGGCATGTTACCTGTATTCTGTGGGTCAGTAGGTATAGTATTTGTAAAGCTTTAATACATTTAAAAAAATGAAAAAAATGTTTGTGACACCTGTATCTTTTTAATATTTACAACTATGGAGCTGAGTAAAGCGTCTTTTTATGCAGGACAAAATGATGTTTTTATTGATACCATTTGGGTGAAGGTCTGATGGTTTGATCACTTTTTATTCAATTTTTTTAGGAGGCAAAGTGTTGAAAAAATCGTCATTTGGCTATTTTGATTTTTTACCCCCACTATGCCGTTCACCGTATGAGATAAATATTTTTATATTTTAATAGTTCGGACATTTTTGATCAAGAGGTCACCTAAAGTGTTTATGTTTACTTTTGTTTATTTTTATATGTGATCTAGGGAAAGGGCGGTGAGGTAAACTTTTGTATTTTTTAATACTTTGAGGCTATGGCCCCACGTTTTGGAAACACAGCTTTTTTTTTGTTGCAGATTTTGCTGCGGTTTTTTGAGCCAAAGCCAAGAATGGCTACAAAAGGCATGGGAAATATATAGGAAGTTGTTATAATTCTACCTTCTGCTAAATCCACTCCTAGCTTTGGCTCAAAAAACCGCAGCAAAATCTGCAACAAAAAAAGCTGCGTTTCCGCAACGTGGGGTCGTAGCCTTTAAAAACTTTTTTTTTTCTTCTTTTATCTTTATGTTCACACTCCCTAAAGGTCCCTAGGGGGTCTGATCGCTTATAATATTCACCACAATACTAATGTATTGCAGTGAATAGTAAAATCCATTCACTTCTATGGCAGAGTGCAATAGAACTAATGCAATGACAACCCTTTGAGTCTTCAATTGGCTCCCGACTGTCATGGCAATCCGAGGGTGGCAATCAGACAAAGATGGTGGCAGCCATGGCACCTGCACACTTAAGATGCTGCGGTTGCGTTTAACTGCAGCATCTAAAGTTAACAGCAGTGATCGGTGTCGGCACTGATCGCAGCTGTTAGTGGCGGGTGCCGCATGTATTATACAGCCGGCATCTGCCAAGTATGGAATGAGCTCAGCTCCTGAGCCCTCTCCATACATCCCCATCTTTAAGGGGTTAATTGTAGTTAGCATACAGGTGAATTGTATAGTAATATATATTACTGCAATTACTATGTATTATATATTACTGCAATAATAAACTGTATGCAGTTCTTAAGAAAAGAAGCAATGTGTAGACCCTGCCCAATACAAACATATACCTGCAATGAACAAGTAATTACAATGTGTATGTCTCTTTTGTACAAATCAATCATTATTTACATTTTTTTTTTAACCTTTGTGGCTCCTGGACTGGAAGCGTATTCTCTGGACCTTATCACATGCATCTCAATAAATTTGAATATTTTTGAAACGTTCATTCATTTCAGTGATTCAGTAATACAATTCATAATCAGCAGTCTTCCATGATTGTGTGTCCTACTGAACCAGACTGAGGGACCATTTAAAGGCTTAGGAAACCTTGGCAGGTGACACACTGAATTTACAATACTGAACTTTTTTACAATATTCTAATTTTCTTAGATTTTGGTTTTCATTACCTGTAATCAGTGGTGTAACTAGGAATGGCTGGGCCCCAAGGCAAACATTTGACATGGGTCCCACCCCGAACCGGTTACAGGTCCCCAAACAGTAAAATATGCTCAACAGTGGCCCCAGATAGTATTATATGCTCAACAGTGGCCCCCACACAGCATTATATGCTCTACATTGCTCCCCCCACACACAGTATAATATGCTACCCACAGTGGTCCCACACAGTATAATATGCTCCAAACAGTGGTCCCCACCCAGTATTATATGCTTCCCACAATGGTACCCACCCAGTATTATATGCCCCCCATATTGGTCCCCAGTCAGCCCCCCACAGTGGCCCCCACCCAGTATTATATGCTCTACAGTGGCCCACACACGGTATTATAAGCTCCCAACAGCCCCCCTCCGCTTTGGTGCTATTATTATACTTTGGGGTCTACTCAGACCCCAGAGTATAATAATCGGAGACCCAGGGAAGGTGATGAAAAATAACAAACATTCATACTCACCTTGCCTTACCTTTCCTTGCCATCCTTGCTCCATCCTGCCGTCTTCAGCGTCTTCAGGCCCTCTTCCGACGTCACTGCCGAGGCCTGTGATTGGGCCTCAGCGGTCACATGGGGGCGCACAGACGTCATTACGCGGCCGCGCCCCATGTGACCGCTGGGGCCTAATCACAGGCCTCAGTCATGACGGAGGAGCGCCGGAGAGAACGCTGCGCTCAGGAGAGGTGAGAATATGTGTTTATTGTTTTCAGTCACCTCTCCTGGGGTGCCATCTATTGGAAAGGGGGCTACAATATACCAGGACTCCTTTCCAATAACAGTATGTATAGCGGTCGGGGAACCAGGCTTTCCCTGACCGCTATCGTAATGGTCCGGGGCCCGGCCATCTCCAGCTGGCCGTGGGCTCCGTACCCTGCCGGGTCCGTTCGCGGTCGCACCCCTTGCTACTGCGATCGTTACTGGTTTGTGGGGTTTGTGGTAACAGCTGCCACAGGGCTACGGGGCCCCTAATGTCCCGGGCCCTGTGGCAGCCACTACCGCTGCTATCCCGATATTTACGCCCCTGCCTGTAATCCATAATCAACATTTACAGAAATAAAACACTTGAAATAGAACACTCTGTATGTAAAGAATCTAGAAAGTATAGGTCATTTTTTCTCAAAGATATTCTAATTTATTGAGATGCACCTGTATATGGTCCTCATTTTATTTGATGGTGTCTATATAAGTTGATTTACATTATGTGTGTCTCTGGGTCTGTGAAAAACGGATGGCACACAGATATTATCATCCTTTTTTTTCACAGACCCATAGTCTTTCATGATGTGCTTCAACTGTTTTTTTTTTTTTTTTTTTTTGCAGTCTGAATAAACACATAGAAATTAATGAGTACATATGGCATCTGCAAAAAAAATGCGTATGCCAAATGTATGTGATATGCGGACATGTGAATAAGGCCTGACTGTGCTACTCATCTGGGGGGAAAAAAAAGCAAACAAAATAGACTGCTATCTCTGCCTATAGTTTCTCTTCTGCCAGAAGGAGGACCAATATAAAGCAAAGCTTGAACTAGTTGAAAGGAGTCTATCACTGCCCCCAGCTATGTTGAACCGCCCCCATAGTGCTGTAGATGCTGTTAGCAGGATAAAAACGATAAAATTCTTATGTTCCAGAGCCTCAGGGATGTGTAGAGCACTTTTTATTCAAAAGAGGACCTTGGCGCACAGGTGGAGTTTTCTTTTACTACTGAACACTGCTGCATCATCACTAAACACTCCCATCCTGCATTCAACCCCATGGACAATGGGAAGATCAACTCATATGATGCAACAGTGCTTAGTAATAGAAGAAAACGCTCCCTGTGCTCCAATATCCTCATATGAATAAAGAATAAAAGTGCTTTTTCTAAGCATCCCTGGGGCTCTGAAACTTAAGAAAGGTATGGTTTTTATTCTGCTAACAGCATCTACAGCACTATGGGAGCGGTTTAAAGTAGCTCAGGGTAGTGATAGACTCCTTTTAAAGAGGACCTTTCACCACCTCCAACAAGTCCAGCTCTTTACGTCAATTAATAGATGCCACTTTGCTGATTCTGGAACAATTGAAATCAGTGCTGTTATTTTCTGTGTATGATATGCTATTTAGGGTCTGTACTATTAGAAGCCAAGGGGTGTGATTTTGAGCTCTGACACTGGCTGCCTCTGATTCGAGCTCTGAATGAAGCCCCTCTGCCAGACACGACCCTTTTGACATTACAGAGCTTGTTGCTCGGGAATGGTGGAGTCTAGAGAAAAAATTCCAACTGTGCTGGAAACAGTGGAGTGTTCTTAACAGATGCTAAAATCTTGAAACGGAGGAGGTGTTTTTATGACCCTCTTTAAGGATTTAATGGTATACAGCCCAAATTATAGAAGTACCATTTCTCTGTATGGTTTAACAGTGAACATGATAAATGACTATGATAAATGATAAAGAGATTATTAATAATGTCTATATTATCAGACTATGAGGGTTATTTATCATCTGCCCCTTTTTTTACCGTATTTTTCGCAGGTGCACCTTTTTTTTTTTTTTACTGTGGTGTCTATTTATGAAATAGGCATTCCTCATTGTTAATTGTTGTGCACATGTGTTAGCTTATAAAGGCGCATCTAAACTAACTATGTGCACTTGGCCCTTTTTTAAAAAAAAATACGTAATTGCCGCTTGCTTTCTTAAAAAAAAAAGGCGCATTTGCCCCTTTTTAATGCAGTCTGACCTGACAGGCTTTTTTTTAAGATGCCCATGTCTTAGAGTGCATTTGTGCCTTTTTTGCCCCTTTTTAAAAAGGCGCAAGTCATAAATACAGTGTGAAAAGAATCTCCATTTAAGTCACGCCCCTTCCCCACCAAATAGCAAAAGTGGAGAGGACAGCATAGTATATGAAAAAACAGGCGCAAATGGTTCATAAATAAAGCAGAGGGCAGAAAAAGACCACAAAAAACGCAATTTATGCCCAAAAAAGCACAAGTAGCTTAATAAATGTGCCCAATATGTTATAATGATGCTTATTAGCTATATACTTACAATGGGCTCAGTCTTCAGCATGTAGTGAATATGCTTCACTGAATTCTGACAATGGGTATATGACAATTATTTCAAGTTTTTGAATATGAAATACTCATTGTGTAAGGCTGGTTCAGTCGTTCGGGGAATTCGCATGCCATGTAATACTGACATCCCCAGTCTGTGTCTGATCTTTAGCCTTTGCACTCTGCTAAATTACTTATCCTTTTCATTTCTGACCCTGGAAATAAAGAATAGTACTCAATATATGTTAATTCCCTTTTCTTATGGCAGTGAAGCCTTACTCTTAATCCTACTATTAGATCCCTTTTTTAATCACCCATTATTCCTACACAAACATTTCCCTTCATGTATGTGTAATGACGTCCTCCCCAGGCTTTGCAGGGAATTCCCAATTCCTGTATGGAGAAGCAGCTAGGAGTAACCATATGGGTTTATGTATTGCTGAAAAAACTCCACACATCCATTTATCAAAAGGTCTAAGTAATCACAAAGGGATTTATTGCATTGCACAGGAAGATATGAGTATTGCACAGGAGATATACAAAGTTTGCATTCTTCTTGGTCTGATATTAAATCAGGTATTTCGGGACAATGTCCCTTATGTTGTAGAAAAATTCACTACGACATGCAATTGCAGTAAGACATCTATTTGCCATCCACATGCCTCCAGTTTGTACTGTGCTATTCTTCTACTAGAGTACACCCTGTCTGGGAGTGCTCATTCACTGATATCAGCGTTTTAACTGCTAGTTGTCCTCTGGTGTCTTGGGAGGTGCAAGCAGCTCTTTGTTACTTGCTGACATAGACACTGTATCCAGTCAGCGTCTAAGGTAGAAACAAACACCAAGTTTTGATCTTTATTCTACAGTGGGTACGGAAAGTATTCAGACCCCTTTAAATTTTTCACTCTTTGTTTCATTGCAGCCATTTGCTAAAGGAAAAAAAAGTTCATTTTATTTCTCATTAACGTACACTCAGCACCCCCATCTTAACAGAAAAAAAAACAGAAATGTAGATATTTTTGCAAATTTATTAAAAAAGTAAAACTGAAATATCACATGATCATAAGTATTCAGACCCTTTGCTGTGACACTCATATTTAACTCAACATGCTGTCCATTTCCTTCTGATCCTCCTTGAGATGGTTCTACTCCTTCATTGGAGTCCAGCTGTGTTTAATTAAACTGATTGGACTTGATTAGGAAAGGCACACACCTGTCTATATAAGACCTCACAGCTCACAGTGCATGTCAGAGCAAATGAGAATCATGAGGTCAAAGGAACTGCCCAAGGAGCTCAGAGACAGAATTGTGGCAAGGCACAGATCTGGCCAAGGTTACAAAAGAATTTCTGCAGCACTCAAGGTTTCTAAGAGAACAGTAGCCTCCATAATCCTTAAATGGAAGAAGTCTGGGGCGACAGGTGTGTGCCTTTCCTAATCAAGTCCAATCAGTTTAATTAAACACAGCTGGACTCCAATGAAGGAGTAGAATCATCTCAAGGAGGATCAGAAGGAAATGGACAGCATGTGAGTTAAATATGAGTGTCACAGCAAAGGGTCTGAATACTTATGACCATGTGATATTTAAGTTTTTCTTTTTTAATAAATTTGCAAAAATATCTACATTTCTGTTTTTTTCTGTCAAGATGGGGTGCTGAGTGTACATTAATGAGAAATAAAATGAACTTTTTTGCTTTTAGCAAATGGCTGCAATGAAACAGAGTGAAAAATTTAAAGGGGTCTGAATACTTTCTGTATCCACTTTATATTGTTTATATGGCTAGAAGAGGCAGAAATATAACGCCGTTAGGGGTGAACAAAGGAAATGCCAGGAAAACCTTGCTTTGGTTGGGAATGAGATGGTATATAAAATATAATCTGTGCAGTGCTTGTGTGCACTGCATGAAAATAGAGTTCATTAGGAGGAAATATGTGACATTACTGACGTTTTCTTTCATTGTTTAGAAGTGTGACATTTGGGTATAGAATGCACCCTTAACCTGGTTGCACACGACCTTGTGCTTACCGCCAGCCGTGCCTTTCATTCACGATGTCATCCTTGTGCCGTCTGTCCACCGGCCATGCTTTTAAGGCCCCTTTCTTTCAATGAACAGGAGCCACGGAAGAATGGCCACAAAATAGGACAGGAAAAGGACCTGTTCCATATCTTGCGGCCCGGACTGTCGGCCCGCACACGGGACCATGTAATTCATGGTCATGTGCACAGGCCCATAAAAATGAGTGGATCAGTGTGCTATCTGGGAAAAAACCCAGATAGCACACTGACCTTTCATACGGTCGTGTGCAAGGGGCTTTACTCCTTGTCTCCTCCTTAAAACAACCCAAGCTTCAGTAAACAGAGGCAGAGATTTATTATTGTGGTTTTCACTAGACACTGTGAGGCCCTACATTGCAGAAATGCAGATTTTTTTTTATGCAGATTTTGCCAGGAGTGCATTGAGCAGAAGGTAGAGGTATAAGAAGCTTCCCAGATATTTTCCATTCCTTTTGTAGCCATTCTTGGCTTTAGCTCAAAAAAATGCAGCAAAATCTGCGACAAAAAAAGCTGCGTTTCCGCAATGCAGATCTTTAGTGCATCATTGGCACAGCTTGGCGCATCTAGTCTGTGCTAATTTTTTTTTTTAACTTGCTACACATTCTTCTTGTAAAAAGGGAGCGTGACATAAATAGCTATTACTATTATATTATTACTATTCTTGCTCAAGGTAACCCACAGCTATGGGAGCCGCCATGATGCAGCTTCACTTCTTGCCCTGCCGTCACATGACCGCAAGGGGATGGAACTGCATGGGCTGCTGGGTCCAGGCACCAATACCACAGGAGTAGTCGACACCTCTTGTGAGGCCCCGGGTGCATATCTAGCACTCTGCCCTCATGTGACCTCTGAATGCTGCAACAATACGAATCAGACGAACCAGAGGGCTAGTGTGACGCAGACTGCCTATATTCAGATCTACGAGAATGCTTTCACCCCCATCTAACTGAGAGGGAGCTATGACGGGGCTCCTAGTGGTGGAACGACTTCGAGAACAATGACACCTCGAATAGGGAGTTGGACTAACACCACGCCTCCTCCAGCGCCGACTCCCAGACCTGACTGATGCAGAATTGGCCCTGGACCTCCTAGAGGAGTGAGTCCATGAATCCATGAGTGGACCTAGGAAGTGCATGAGGAGTGCCAGGGATATAGTCAAAAAACACTTTATCACTGTCAGGGACCACACTCTAGGAGGTAGAAATAACTGATGGCATAGCAGGGGGAGGTGGATCAACTGAAACCCCTGCCGCACCATCAGCAGCCACTACAGGTGCAGCGGAAGTCCCCTGTCCCTAACAGAAGGGGTAACCATAGAATGGCCAAACCACCAAGCCAACTTGCTTGGAGGTGGTGGAGGTTAGTGGCTGCTGGACTGGGGGTACAAATGTTGGAGGTGGAGGTATGGGCTGGGAACTAAGCTGAGGCCCTGAAATGGCTAAACCTGATGCACTAGCTCCCTCTGCTGTAAAAACAGGGGAAGGAACTGACACCTAGTTAGATTCAGTTAACAAAATGGTGGCCTGGGGTCGGAGCTACCGCTGCATATAATGGTGGAACTGTTGCCCTGCATGCCGGATCCCTACTCCTAACACGCTGGGGCACTGTGGGTGACAACCATGTCGGCAGTCAGAAGCTGGCGGGGGTTGAGGAGGAAGAGCAAGGCTGGCAGGGAGAAAGCAGGGATGTAATCCACCCGGTCCTCTCCAAGTCTAATTTTGGTGCAGGATCGCCACGACCTTGTCACAGCTTTTAGTCCCACCCCCGGCGACGCAACAATGTGTGAGATGGGGAAACAGCCCTCATGTTATGAATGTACCTGTTTCTGTAAGTAAGTTTATTTATTTTTTTTATAAACTGACATTTGGTTATTTGACCACAAGAGGCCACTGTTACCTCAGAAATGGAAAAAGACTATCATTCTGTAATTCCCTGGAGTAGTGACATGGAGACCCTGTTCTGCAGAGGTGGAACTGCAAGGAGGAGCAGAGTGTGTGTGGCAGCCATCTTAGGAGTGTGCTTTGAGCTATAAATGGAGGAGGACTGGCAAGGTGAAATATAGCAAGGTGGAGCTGAAGCAGAGACTGTTCCAGGGTTTGTTCAGACAGCATCCTGAAGGAGAAGATTGCTATCAAGGACCCGGCTGAGAAGTGGCCCTGTCAGTGAGATAGCGTGTTTTCTGGATGAGTCCCGCTTTCAGCTGTTGAAGAAAAAGGCTAAAGGTACCCAACAGACCCGGGTCAGTGAGAGAAGTAATCGTGAACGCACGGCATTACGTTTTTGGCGCCAAATTGTTTGGGACTGAGTAAGGGCCTGTAGTTAGACTAGTTAGGCATACTCATCTTCACAGGCCACACTACTGGCGAATTATCTACCTATTCGGTAGTATGGACAAGGACACAGAATTCTATAGAGTTGTAACTCTCAGAGAGGAGCTAAGGAAGTCTGGAAGTGACGTTTTATGCAATTTCCCATTTCTTTGCCTTGCAAGCTAACCTACTATTATATTTACTTGGTTGTACTTTGGGGGGATTAGGGGTATGTTGATAAGTTTGTAAGCTCTTGTGTTATACCGCCGGTACCCCTATCACACTCACTGAATTGTTCCTGTGACTAGGGTGATAAAAGGTAACAAGCGGCTGGTTAGTTGTAGCCTGCAGATAGGTAAAAGCTTGGAGTATATTGGAGGCGCACATTAGAGGGTACCGCGCTGTACAACACCAGGGCCTCAGCTTCCTGGCTGAGTGTATGTAAATATCTGGGAGTGTTTTTTTGGTAAAGAGGTGTTACTACACTAAGTAAAGTCTTGTTTTTTACTAAATTGAGTTGGAGTCGCTTCTTTTGTTCGTGACTTCGCTGTATCCTGGGGAGCCCACCCTGGTACACGGCTTACAAATGCATAAGGATGGGATTAGCCAGAATCTCATTCGCTTTGCTGGTACTATAAAACACAGGGGTTTTTTGTATGCCATGTTACCGCAGCTTGCGGATATCCAAGGGACATAACTACATTTAAATTTACAGATAATTGAAAGTTAAACATTTTTGCATATATAAGTAATTCAAAATTTTGCTGAGTTTTAAAAATATTCTCTCGATATCTTAGTGATGACAGTCCTCTTCTCAACTCTTTAATATGTTGCCTACACTTTAAAGGGGTTGTCCGGCATAAATTGATATCTCTAATCTAAGCTAAACACTCAAACATCTTGTGACCGCCCCAGGCACATTTTCAGATTTTCTGGTGATGTTCCGTTTCTAAAAACAAAACATCGCCCATTTAAACCCCCCCCCAACCCCACCCCCACCCCCACATCATACTTGCCTGTGTTCCAGGCAGGATCTTCTGAGCATAGGACATCACTTGTTCTAGGTGGCCGGCACCTCCTCTTCTTGATGCCTGCCGGCTGCCCATGCCTGTGCAATAGAGCCGGAGTGCCCAGAAAAAGTGACATCCCATGCCCAGAAGATCCTGCCTGGAAGACAGGTAAGTATGATGGGGTGGGGTGTTGAGTTAGTTAGGTAGCGCTATTAGTGGGCGGGGTGGCTAGGGAAACAGGAAGGGCGTGTGAATGAGAAAGAGAGGGGGATGGAGTGAGAAAGGGAGGTGGTGTGAATCAGCTCTGCGAGGCCCAAGGCATCATGGTAGTTGTAGGAAAACAGGAAGATACCCATGTAAACAAATGCAGAAGATGCTAGGAACTCACAGAGAAACCCAGGAATCACTCAAAACACTGCTAAAGGTATTTGGGTGCACTTATTAACCTATTAATAGCACTAACATACCTTTTTTGAAAAAAGTTTTTGCCTGAAAAACTCCTTTAAACATTTTCATGTGGTGGATCCCTTTGAAGCTAAAGCCCACATGTAGCAAAAAAGTGCTACAGGAAAAACAGCAGTGGCAAAGCATTGCGGTTTTTCCTGCAGCGCTTTTCACAGAAAACCACCAGCGTTTCCTTAGGTATAATTGACATGCTGCAATTTTCAAAACCCCGGTTTTGGAAATCGCAGTGTGTCTGCTGCATGTATTTTTCCGCAATGTGTGGATGGGATTTGTTAGACTCCCATCCACTTTGCAGGCACTGTAAAACACTGTGTTTACACCACGTGGGGCCCCGGCCTAAAGGGATTTTCCAAGTCTCAGAATAAATGGCCTACGCTTACATAACCCATTTAATAGGCAATTGGTATCAGTTGGGTGGGGTCTAACACCTGGCACCCCCTATCAATCAGCTCTTTTCAGCACAGTGTACAGAATTTACAGGAGCCAAAGCAGACAGCTCCTTACACTGTGTATTCAGTATGTTGCACAATTGTAGCGCAGCTCCCAAGTAAATAGGAGCTAAGCTGCAATTTCACGGGGACTTCACAATGTACTCTGTACACTGTGCTGAGAACAGCTGATCTGATGGCTTGGAGAATTGAAGAACCCCTTTAAGCTACTTGATCTTAAAATGCTGTCACTCAGAGTCAACTATTATATTGCATACTATTTAGTAATATTAAGTTTTTACATTAAAGCAATTTCCCCTAGACATACACCTCCTGTATGATAAATAGCTAAGGCTACTTATGATAAGTAACTAAGTCCCCAAGCTGAGACACGCTCAGCCTCCGCATGGGGACTCCATTCCCGATTCCACTTTAAAAATGCAGAGAGAAAAGTCCTGCAAGCAGGACTTCTCTCTCCACATTTTTTCCACCTTTTTAGTCGGAAACCTGGTGGACCCCATTATAGTCTATGGGGTCCACAGGTTTCTGAGAGTAGCCACTTTTTTAAGTGGATTAGGTTTCCGTTCAGGGGGTCCCCAAGTGGACCCCCCTGAACGGAAACATGAACGCAGGTGTGAAACTAGTGTAAGACTGGAGCCATACTTTCTCCATTTTCTACACTGCAGATCTGTGTGCTCAGAGAGGCAGCTGTGCATATGCACAAGCTCAACACATTTTCCACAGGTAGTTACTGCATATTATAATAGGATTACCAAAAGAAATAACTGCCATACATATACTGAGCCAAAAATATCTCAGTAATGAGTGTGTGGAGAGACACTTATGTACTGTAGCTATACTGAATTCATTTACACTCATTGCCAAAAAAAGTAACGCACCAAGAAGTTGTTGTTGGAATTGAATGAAACTTTATATGTGAAAGTAATGATGACATTTGTAAGTGCGTATGACATTAGAGTGAAGGATAAGTTTATTGGGAAAAACTGTACAATTGAAAGAAGCTTCTAGCAAGGTAAGATGTGGTTGGGCATGGAGGCAAACAGGTTCTGTATGGTATCTGGTGGTACATTTGCCGACAGATGCTGCAGCTGGGCCTGTAGATCCTGCGCACTAGTAGGTTGCAAAAGCTGGTGTCCTTGCTGGTTCCATAAATATTAGATTGGCAATAAATCCTGTTAAAAATGCTAAATGGATGCCCTGTCATGAGAGGCAACGCATGTGGATGTCCAGCACATATCCATGTTAGTGTCCCTTGTATCACTACTAGAGGTGACCAACTACAGTATGTCATGGCTCCCCAGATCGTTACACTAGCAGTCAGGGCAGAGTGTTGCTACACATCAATGGTAGGATTGAAGTGATCACTACGAGGCCTCCATATTCATACCTAACAGTCGTCGGATCTGAAACCAAACCTAAAGACAATATGGTTCCAGTTTCTTATTCATGACACCACTGCAAATGAAAGTGACAGTGGCTGGCTGACAATAACAGGACACATAGTGGGTGCTGTGACACCAAACTTCCTTCTGCTAAGCACCTGGAAATGGTTCAGACAGAGACAAGCATCTGCAATGAAGGTATCACATGTGTCTGGGAAACTGTGGCAGCTGCTTGTGCTTGTCAGTGGAACAAACAATCCAAACTACTGGTAGTCTGTCTGTGCCATGTGTGTGTGTGCACTCATGTAACCACTGCTTCCAGCACCACCTAGCAGCTAGGTCAGCTTGGCAATTGATTAAAACCACCATCCTGCTTCTGTCAGTCCAATGATGCATCCCCTCTCAAAAATCTTATAACTGGGCAAAATGTGTTTGAGTGCAGTGAACCATGTCTAACAAACAGGTACACTACCCCAAAGTATCCTCTGAGGGCCTTTTTAAAGGGTAGCAGCGGAAGCACTTTTACTCATTATTAAGGCAAGACACATTGTGTAAGCAGACCACATGTAATCATTTACATGTCTCCCTGAGACTTAACTAGATGCCAGGTTTTACAGCAATCCAAAATTTCTATCTGGGTGCGTAATTCTTTGTCAATAAGTGTATTATATGATTTTTAACAATATTTTCTGTATTTGACTTCTATACAATGTTTTTGGCTATTGAACCATATTTCTTCCTATTGACATTCAGGAATTAGCTCTGCCAACACCCTCTCTAAATTTCCCACTCTTCCCCATGTCTGACTTCTTTCTCTGTACATTTCTCAGCTTCTTTCATTTTTCAGTCCAGTGAGTTTGTTCATTTGTACAGTGTCCATATTAGGACATCCTCAGATATCAGAGTCAAACATCAGATTAATAGCAGTTTACAACAGTGATACCTGACTTGACACCTGACTCTGACACCTGACTTTGATTCTGACACCTGACTTTGATATCTGACTTTGATTCTGACACCTGACTCTGACACCTGACTGACTATATGCAGTTTCTGGGCTGGTTGTAAAACGTAGATGACTTCTGACTTTCATATCTGATTGAGTCACAACTCAGCAGTCAGCTATGAAGCACATACAAAGTTACACTGTGTGCCTCCTAATGATTGGCCAGGATGACTGTCCTCTGAGGGAACTCACTGCTCACACTCAGGAGTAGAAGATACTTGTATAAGGCGGTAGGCTGAGAAGCTGCATGAGCTCTGATAAAATGTTGTCTGACACAAAGTTGTCTGATACCTGACTCAGGGTGGGTTCACACCTGGCTTGAGTCCGTCCACTGCCAATCCGAGTTAAAATCTCGGAAAACAGGATAGGCATCGGATACCGACAGGTCAGCGATGCATTGGTTAAAAACCCATTCATTTGAATGGGTTTTTAAAGCAATGCATGGGTGTGCGATTACATCCTCTGTGCTGCGAAGCTGTTTTTTTTCGTCGGACACAAAGTCCTGCTTGTTCGACTTTGTTTCCGACAAAAAAATCTGGATTTGCAGTGCAGAGGGTGTAATCGCACACCCGCGCATTGCTTTAAAAACCCATTCATGGGTTTTTAACCAATGTGTCGCTAACCTGTCGGTATCCGATGCCTATCCTGTTTCCTGAGATTTTCACTCAGATTGGCAGCGGACGGACTCAAGCGCAGGTGTGAACCCACCCTGAGTCAAAGATCAGACTCACACATGCAATGTGTGGATTGTAGGGGTTGTACTGGTACTGGTAATTTGAACCGCACGCCGTGGCTGCAATTTGTTTGTTTTACAACCCCTACAATCCACGCATTGCAGAAAAATACACGCAGTGAAAATGCTGCAATTTCCAAAACAGTTGCGGTTTTGGAGATCATAGCAAGTCAATTATATTTACGGAAATGCTGGCGGTTTCACTATAGGTATAATGGAAGCAGAAAGTCCGCAGAGGACACCTCGCCAGACTTTCTGCGAAAATCTCTGAGGGAAAAACTGTGATGCATTTCTGCCAAGGTTTTTTCCACAGTGCTTTTTTTTCTGCAGCCTGCTACGTGGGGCCTCAGCCTAAAACACTTGATAAATGTGGCGCACATGTTAGAGAGGTTATTTGGATGAATTTTTGCAGCACAGTGTTGTAGGTCACGCCCTTTTACTATGAGTCCACACCCCTTTTTGTACAAGTAATAAAAGTATTTAATACACTTGATGAATGTGGCGCACAACATGTTAGAGAGGTTATTTGGTGAAAATGATACCAGAATTATGGAGCATTTTACTTGATAAAGCTCCACCATTGTATGTGCTGGCTGGCTTGTATGTATATGAAAAACTCAGATGATGTGTGAGTCTGATCTCTGACTGAGTCAGACAACTTTGTGTCAGACAACTTTTTATCAGAGCTCATGCAGCTTCTCAGCCTACCGCCTTATACAAGTATCTTCTACTCCTGAGTGTGAGCAGTGAGTTCACTCAGAGGTCAGTCATCCTGACCAATCATTAGGAGGCACACAGTGTAACATTGTATGTGCTTCATAGCTGACTGCTGAGTTGTGACTCAATCAGATATGAAAGTCAGAAGTCATTTAAGTTTTACAACCAGCCCAGAAACTGCATATAGTCAGGTGTCAGGTATAATAAGTCAGGTGTCAGAATCAAAGTCAGGTGTCAGAATCAAAGTCAGGTGTCAGAATCAAAGTCAGGTGTCAGAATCAAAGTCAGGTGTCAGAATCAAAGTCAGGTGTCAGAATCAAAGTCAGGTGTCAGAATCAAAGTCAGGTGTCAGAATCAAAGTCAGGTGTCAGAATCAAAGTCAGGTGTCAGAATCAAAGTCAGGTTTCAAAGTCAGGTGTCAGAATCAAAGTCAGGTTTCAAAGTCAGGTATCACTGTTGTAAACTGCTATTAATCTGATGTTTGACTCTGAGGATGTCTTAATATGGACACTGTACATCTGCACTCTTTTCAATCTCAAACACTACTTGTCTCCAATTTGCAGTAAAGAGAAGAACAAGGAGATTAGAGGGTGCAGAAAGGGTCAGCACTAAAATTGTAGAACCCTCAAGAATAAATTTAATCTTCCTTTTTGTTAACTGAGACAATGCAGATTATGGAGTGTGAATGTTATATACACGCTGATGTACTTTTGTTAACTAAATCTTTCCACATTTTGGGAGTCCTACATGACTTGCCACTTCCTATACTGTAATAAATAGAATACCCATACCTCCCAACTTTTAAAGGACAGAAAGAGGGACAAAATATGCGGCACGCTATGCGCGCTTCGACAAATTTAGCTCCACCCACTTCTACATTGACTCTGCCCATTCTCATCTATTTTTCCATGTGCCTCCACACAGCATAATGCTCCTACAGTCACCCTAACATTATATGCCCCCACATTATAATGTTCCCCTCCAATTGAGCCACAGTATTCTAGGTTTAATCATCTCAGAGAACATGGTTTCACTTTTAGTCTTTTAACCAAGTAATTACAACCTCAGATGAGCAACAACACATGATAAACTACACCATGTCATTATTTATGAAAAAAAAAAAAAAAACTATGCCACAATGCAGAAGCATTAAGGAATATTTAAGTAAGTTTGATAGAAAAAGGAAGACTCACTCTAGCACCACCTTTTGGAAGGAAACCTCCTACAGATCAATGCCTGGCTTTCTTTTTGACAGTGACAGTGTCTATCATCTCTTTCAAAAGAAATAGATATGGGTTTCAAATTAAAGCAGGTATTGATCTATAGGGAACTATCTTCTAAAAAGTGGCGCTAGAGTGAGTTTTCCTTTTTCCATCAAGGAAAACTTATTTAATTATTCTTTTCAATAATTCCTAGTTGTGTATACATAGTTTCTGTGACCTGCAAAAGCAGTCTCACTAAGGAGACATAGTGCCCCTTCTGAAAAATTAAGTACATCTTTTTGGCTTTCATAGGAATTAAGAGGGTATGTAGCAGCCAGGTCCTATTAAAAGGGTTGTCCAAGATACTTTTTTTTTTTTTAAATTAGGCCAGTGGAGGTGGAAAAAAAAAAACAAACAAAAAAAACAAACAAACACACACTCAACATACTGAACTGTCCCTGGAGCTGCGATGCCTCCCAGTGCGGTCTGATCCTGCTGCTCTGATATTTTCTTCCAGCAGAAGTCCCCGCCTCACGTAACTGCTGTGGACAATCACTGCCCGTGATGTCCCCAGGTCCTTTCTTTAGGCCGCTGAGGCTGCTGATTGGCCAATCTGCAGCCTAAAGAAAGGGACCCGGGATGTCATAGCCAGAGAGGAATTCCGCCACAAGAAAACATCGGAGCAGCAGGAGCAGACTTCACTGGTAGGCACTGGAGTACTGGGGACAGGTGAGAATGTTTTTTTTTTTTTGTCACCCTCCCCTGGCCTAATTGGAAAAAAAAAAAAAAAAATCCTATACTACCTCTTTAATCAAATACCCTTTATCTTCAGCAAGAGTTGTCACTTCTTGAAGTTTTGCATCGCTTGCAGAAATTTTGGCAGTTTGCTTGTCTGGAGTATTCTAGTGTTAACACATTGCCAAGAAGGAAAATCATCAGCAATGATCTTAACCAATTGTTTCTGTCCATCAATCTGGGAAGGATAATGAGGCCATTTTGAAACAATTTCAGGTTAATCATTCCACAATGAGAAAGATTACTATTATATATTTTTAAGGCTAGGTTCACATCTATGTTGGAGTCTCAGTAGGAGACTCCACTGCAGATTCCACCTAAAATCGTCAGAGAGAAAAATCCTGCAAGGAGGACTTGTCTTTCCGCCGGCTTCAGTATAGAACCAGGCGGAAACCATATGTACCCCATTATAGTCTATGGGTCCACGGGTGTCCGTGGGTAACCACTTTTTAAGCGGACAGGCTCTCCGTCTTTCAGGTTCCCATATGGACCAATGAAGGAGAGCCAAACGCTAATGTGAAACCAGGGTAAGATGGTCTGTTTGTGCCTGTGTCCAAATATATGTGAGTGCATTTTGGTGCTTGAATATTTTCTGGTCAGCGATCCAATTAAGAATATAGAATATTGCTGCACACACTCTTGTGATGAAGAGAGGTTTTTTTTTATTTACACATGTATCAATGACAAAAAGATGTATCACATATCATATCAACGCCATTCTATCAATATAGGATAAGGTGAGATTGTAGATCCAAGTAGTTGTAAGGGAATTGCCAGTTGAACAATTCCCCAGTGATGCTGCAGAACCCTGGGGGCAGGGGCACAACAAGACAGTGAGCCCTAAAGCTGAAATCCCCCACTGTCCCTGGCTAACTTGCCTGATCTGTCCTAGGCGACAGCCAGCAACTGGTCGATAGTCCCTTCTTAATATAAGTGGACAGGACGAACAACAAAAAGGGAGGTCAGCTAGCCAAGGGGTCAGTAATAGACAAGCAATGCAGTACAGAATCAAAATCCAAGAGAATAGTCAAAGTCAAAGCCAGAGGTCAGGAATAGGAATACAGGTAACAAAACAGCAAGGAGTAAAGACCAGTATGCTAGAAGCAATAGCAAGTGCCAATGTGAATGTGAGCAAAGAATAAATAGGAAGGAATAACCCGCCCCAGACTTGATAGGACGATAGGCTGTCAATCACACAGACAAGCTTGAGGTTAACTATTTGAGGAGCAGAGAGAAACAAAGGTGCAGGAGACGGGTGTGGTAGAAATTCAGTTATAGACAAGAGGTACTAGGACAGTGTTCAGACTGAGCAACAAGAACCCTACGCAAGGAATCAAACTGAATACACCTCCTTTGCCGCAGCGTGCGAGTGGAGGGTGGCGCAGAGACCCGAACAGGCAGAGACGCTACAGTAGTACAACATTTCGGTCAGAAGACCTGCATCTGGTAGCATCTATGATTCAATATAGATAAAACTGTGTTATAGAAAAGATATTCAGTTTGGAAGAAATAATCACATTTAAATCAGCCGGCCAGATAAACAGTAACACATAGATATATGGGGAAATATCTACACATAAATCTGTATAGGAATATAAGAAGGGGGGAAGGAGGAGGGGGAGAAGGGGGCAATGGAAAAAATTGTACCAATAAATATGGTGTAGTATCATATAAGTACACACAGTTGACAGCATAAGGATTTGAAAGTATGAGGTAATAGGTAATAGCCACTTGTTTACAGCAACAAAAGGGTAAGGCTATGCATGTAGAAGAAGAGGAGTATAACGTACATGGAGGAAAGAGAACAAGTAAATAGGGACCCATAAAAAAAATATGCAAAAATAAGCCTAAAATGGCATCAGGAATAGAGCTTACCTGCTCACATAGCAAAGAGGGGAATGGCGTTGGTGGACCAAGTGGCGTTTAAATGTGATTTATATTTGGTATCCGGGAGAGCGCAGCAAGTGTGACGCCAGAAGTGACGTCATGGTGTCGCGTCTAATGAGTGTCGGGAGAAAAGAAGCGTAAAATATTATGAGCCTAGGTAGAGTTGGGACAGAAGTTCCAGAAGCGGAAGTCACATGACTTCCGGCTTATAGTCAGTGTTGGTGCGTTCCAATGGTTCCATCTGTGGAACGCATCGTGGAATGCATAGAGCATACGCCATATTGGATTCAATGTAAGAGGCCAGATATGCGTTCCACTGCAGAACTCAATGTAGAAAAATAGAAAGGAGGATAAGAAAGAAGAGAGAATAAGAATGAAGGTAGGGAGAGGCAGCAGAAATATAAAATAAGAAATAAGAGGGGTTAAAATAAAAAGGGGTTAAAAAAAAGGGGATAAAAAAGGGGGAGATAAAACAGGGAGGAAAACAGAGGCAAAATATCTCAAATAGACAAATAATGGGAAATATAATACAATATACAAGGAGTACACACAAGAAGAGGGAGAAAGGCATGCATGTGTAAGAGAAAAATGAAGGCAAACAAGGTAATGGGTAATGCAATACTATCTTATGCTACACGATACTAGGGCTATACTATACCCATACCGAGGTTGTACAAGGTTTCATTTGGTCTGTGGAAAGATGGGAAACAACATTAACATCAGATGTGAAGCATAAGAAAAATAATATTGAAATTAGAATATACTTTTGAACAATCTTCTTTCAAGTCTTATTACAAACATGAAAACTCAATCCATTCATAGCATATAGGTCTGGTCCTATGCTCTGTTGAGACCTTTCGGTTCAATTGTACTGAGCATATATATTCAATACGCTTCCCTTTGTTTAAGAAGGGAAATGTGGTTGCCGCCCCTTCTTGGCTGTACGACATGTTCAATTACTTGATATCTTAATTGAGAAATATTGTGTCCTGGTCTGTTGAAGTGGGCTGGAAATGGTAGGGAATTGATGTTATTCCTAATTGTGGATTTATGCTTAGAGATGCGGTCTCGTATATGTTGGGATGTTTCTCCAACATACACATGACCGTAGGGACACTTAATAAGATACACCACAAACATGGTCTCACATGTGAAAAAACCTTTGAAATGAAATTGATGACCTGTAAATGGATGAGAAAATTTGTCTCTTTTGATCACTGCCGAGCACTGTACACAGTGTAGGCATGGAAAAGTACCTCTTCTAGGTGTTGAGAGGAAAGTCTGTCTGGATTTTCATTGTAGGCTGCCCATATCAGCTTTGACTAGCGAGTCTCTAAGGTTTCTGTCCCTTTTTCAGCACATTATAGGAAGATTTTTGAATTTTTCAATATTCGGGAATGCACGAAGTAATACATGCCACTGATTCTTAATGATATAATTTAATTTGGGAGAGAGTGGGTGATGTTTTTGGATAAATGGAATACATTTTTGTTCCTTGAGCCTTACATCTCTATTGGTTTCCCTATGTGCAGCTTGGTTCAATCTGTTGGATGGGTATCCACGTTCACTGAAATGGGCAGACATCTCTGTGATCCTATTCTGTCTAATGAGAGGGTCGGAAACTATACACTGTACACGTTCGAATTAGGAAACAGGAAGGGATCTTTTGGTATTCGGAGGATGACTGCTGGTGTAATGTAAGGCTATTTCTGTCTGTGGGTTTAGTGTATAGGTCAAAGTTGATGTCCCCATTGGAATTCTTGATAACCCAGGTATCTAAAAAATTCATATGCTCGAGGTCATGATGAATGGTAAATTGCAGTTCTGGATATACGCTATTCAGGAATTGGAGGAGCGAGTCCAACGGGCCCGACCATACGCAGAAAATATCATCGATGTAACGACGCCAAAGAATTGAATGTTTCTGAAATAATTGATTAGAATATATATGGTAATCTTCAAAGATGGACATGGTGGGGCTACATTAGACCCCATCGCAGTCCCTTGTAGCTGCAAATACAAGTTGTCACCGAACAGAAAAAAATTGTTATGCCAAATAATGTGAAGAAGATCCAAACAGAACTGATGGTGAATATCTGTAATACCATGTAAGGTTAGGAATCTACTGACTGCCTCTAAGCCTTTAGTATGTTGAATGGAGGTATAGAGTGATCCAATTATAACTTCTGAGGTTAAAAACTTTTCAACTTTTTGATAGTATTTTTTTTAACCCTCTCATTTCCTAAACCTTTGCTGTATAATTTTTAAGCTCTTCAGTGTGTCCATATGTTTCAAACATTCATGCCCCATAAATATTGAATGGAATGCTAAACTGTGAATCATCATTTGGTCACTTTGTTCCCTTCAGTCCATCAGATCATAATGTTTGACCATTTTACAACCTTGAGAGACTGACCATTTACCTCATAGATTTTTCTATTAAATTATAACAGGCAGCTGCTCTACAGAGACAAATATTTGACTTCCTCGGCTACCAGTGGGCTCCAATATTAGCCAATTTCCTGCACATTATGGCTGTCATCCTGGGGATATTTGGCACTTTACATTACAGATCTAGATACTTGATCTTGGTAAGTAATATGTTTACTTATGAGAAGACTACTGCTAAAGAACCAAACACAATTGTAGTGGATATGGTAGATACATAATAAGTGTAATAGATAATAAACTTAAAGGCATTATGTTGCTAGAATTTTTTTTTTTTTATTAAGTTTTATGGTAAACATATTTTTAAAGAATTTTTGGTGAGGTTTTTAAAATGTTATTATCTATTAAAAAAAAAAATCCTAAAAATCATCGTTCTGACACTGTCCACTTTCTTAAGGCAGGACCCACTTTTGGACAAGAATTTTTGCAAGGGACCCCCTCTGCTGTATTTATTCCACTGTAATCTTCCTATTTTGAATTTTGGGACCCATACTGGCAAAATGTGTGGGCCCCCCTCCTCCTCAATGTATCAGTTTTCTGTCCTGTGGCCCCCCATACAGTATATATAATATTCCCCAGTGCTCCCTACACAATATAATACCCCACACAATATAAGTACTCCACAGCGTTTCCATACAGTATAATGCGCCACAGTGTCACCCACAGTATAGTGCTCCCAAAGGCCCCTCACAGTATAATGCTCTGCAGTGCCCCCACAGTATAATGCTCCACAGTGGCCCCACACAGTATAATGCCTTGGGCCGCTTCATTAGCAGAGATGGACGAACTCCACGAGATTCGTTTCGATGAATATTCCTGAGGTTCGCCTCCTCCAGGTTATTGCACTCTGGGGTTTCCTCAGTATAATAAATGGAGGCCCAGGTGCAGCATCCCAGAATGCTCCTGCTTCAATTGTCTCTGTCTTTGGGCCACTGGGTGTGTTTTCTATGTCCTGTCTATATGTTCTATGTTAAATGTATTATTCTGCAGCTTTCCCTATTGTAATTCCTTGTTTAGTTACACCACTGTTTAGTCCCTCCTCACTTAGTACAGCACTGGCCTATCACAGGCCACTGGGTGGGGTCTGAGAGATTTTTATCTCCAGGAAACCGTTAGGGCCTCAGTCTAGTCTAGCAGTTTGTTGGGATAGGGTATGTTAGTCAAGTATTCTGACACACTGCCAGGAGGAGAAAAGGAGTCCTGACTGCCAGGAGTTGCTATTCGTGACCAGCCTCAAAAAGGTAACAAGGCCCCAGAAAGGACTACCTTGTATTACAGCCCCCAGTACCACCTGCTGGCTGTGGCTAAGCTCCTGAGAGAAAGAATTCTTGGAGTGGACTTCACGACACTAAAGCCTTATCACACCTAAGCATCCTTCAAGACTAAGTCTGGGAATACTTAACAGTGGGAGGCTAATCCCCCCATTGGGAAGATGCAAGGTTTACAGTTATAGTTGCTAAGTAAAGTTCAACCTTTTTCACTCCACTCCTGAGTTGTTCCTGCTGTAACATCAGGGCCCTTCCGAACACCATTACACCGGCTGAGTGTAAGAGATGTCCCCTCTCCAACTAGAAGCGCCCCAGGGGAACTACTACCAACACCATCCGGTAGCACAGCAGGTCCCCCCTCGTCAGTGTCCGGTCTAGGAGGTGTACTGGGGAGACTGGTTGAGGGTATTCGGCTTATCCAGTGGAACAGCTACCGCCACTACTACTCCCATCCTCCGGTTCCCTCCATCTGGGCTGCGGCACAGGGGAGGTGAGGAAAAATAACAAACACTTACTCACCTTCCCTCACCTCTCCTAGGCATCCTCTCGGTATCCGGCAGCGTCCTGTGGTTACCTTGCGTCCTCTTCAGGCCTCATGGGGGCCACTGGTGAGGCCTGTGATTGGGCCTCAGCGGTCATGTAAGGCACGTTGGCGCATGATGCACTGACCCAGCGATATGACATGAGTGCATCCCAGGAGAGGTGAGTATAAGTGTTTGTTATTTTTACTCACCTCCCCTGGGCCCACCGTCTAATTACCGCTGATGACTCACACCCCCCATCCCCATCAGTCTTAACACTTCCTGTGTTCTGTAGATTTCTTTGCAGCAATCACCTCACTTCTTAGCACACTCATGGTTACAGCTTTCATGTATATTTAGATAAGACACAGAATCCACCAGTCACAATACAGGATTTTACAGCCTATCTATTCCCCTCTCTACAAAATGACCTCTGCCCAGGTCACTCAGCATGCCTAGAAAACTCTTCCATACAAGTGAATATGGTCTACTCCAGACCATTGTGTCTACTGCCTATTGTCTTTATATAGAAAACATAACTATTAAATTGAAAAATTAAACACAACATCACCACAAACTCTTAAAAAGTATGTTGAACTTAAAAACATGATTTAAACAATAGTTAATTTCCTGGTGACACATTACCTTTAAGGCTGTATTAGACAGCCAGATCTCGCACGACAGCAATGCTGATCAATGAGAAACCAATGCAAACTGAATGGTGGAGGAATGATGTCGACTGTGATTGTTCCTTCCTCATTCAGCTACATGGATTATCATCAGCTGTAAATAGCAGGAATAGTACCTCAGGAGTAAGAAGCAACCGTATCAGACGTATGCAGGATTCAGTACATAGGAGCAGTGGATCAGCCGTAGTCAGACGTATGCAAGATTCGGTACACAGGAGTAGTGGATCAGCTGTAGTTAGACGTATGCAAGATTCGGTACACAGGAGTAGTAGATCAGCCGTAGTCAGACGTATGCACAAATCGGTACACGGGAGCAGTAGAGTAATGGTGAGGATCAGGGCAAACATGAAGCAGACAGCCAGAATAATCAGGCACAGGATGGAGTAAACTGTGGGTTTATATAGGAATTGCTATATTGTGATTGGTCACAGAGCAGGTGAGATCCATAAGCTAATCATTCCAGCAGAAAGGACCAGGCTAAGCAAGGCATAGATCAAATAGGCTTCTTCGATGGCATAATGGTCATAATGGCATAACATGGCCGGGAAGTCGAGGGTTCAAGACCCAGTGAGCTCAGTTCCTGACATCAGCACTGGCCTGTTTACACAGAATGATGTGCTGTTGATAATCTGCATCTTTTATCCTGCATAAAAAATATCATTAATTGTACAGCGAGCGTTCGCACATTGGTCAGCTGATCGGCAGCTTTGTTATCGACAACAAGCATTCCTAGGAGCTTCCTAAAAGCTATTCAGATATTAAAACAGAAAGGAGAAGATTAGTTCTTTCCGCAGCATTTTTCACAGAAAGTCCACCAGAATCCCATCCACTTTCAAAGTACTGTAGCAGTATTTTTTGCAGTGGCATTTTGCCTCAAATAGGTTTCTGGGATTAATATATTGATAATCAATCAGTAGAATAATTCATCATTATGAAATTTGGTACCCCACTGATCAGCAGATATCAGGAATTGTGGCTGCAATACACTGTGTAGTGGCTATGCCAGGGTACTGCAGCTCTGTTTCCATTCAAGTGGCCTGCACAGCCACTGCACAGTATATGGAGCTGTCTGCCTTCAGCTCCATATGCTGTGCATTTCCTGCGCAGTGGCTGCTCTGATATTGATGACCTAACCTAAGTATAAGTCATTAATATCTTAATCAGTTGTCTTCTAACCCTGAGAGATGATGACCTTGTAAAGTTGCACACATCCTTTATATATACTTTATACTTAACTGTTGACCAGCTTTAGACCCATTCTGATTACTTTTACATTTATATTCTATTTTATTTTTATGCAGTATTCTGTGTGGCTGGCATTATGGGTAGCATGGAATGCCTTTATAATCTGTTTCTACCTAGAAGTGGGGCATTTATCTCAGGTAAGATTTTCAGGACTTCTTCAGGTCTGTAAATTCTGTCACTACCATATAGTTTATTGCTATATTTGATGTCACTGGGTTTACTACCATTCTATCCCACTCTTTCCAAGCCTATCTAACAGCCTTCCTTTCCTAATTCGTATTTCATTCTTTTAATATATGGCTCCTAAAAATAAATATAATCATTTCTGAATCATAGTAATTCATGTTTCCAGCACAGGGACTTGATAATGAATTTTAACACTTCCCTGCATCGATCATGGTGGATGGAGAATGGACCAGGGTGCCTGGTGACACCTGTTCGCACACCACCTCTGTCACTGGAAGATCATCACATGGTCACAGTTACTGGCTGTCTTCTTGACTATCCTTACATTGAAGCTCTGAGCAGTGCACTACAGATTTTTTTTAGCGGTAAGCTTGAATGAAAACTTGAGACTTGTTCTAGCTTTGAAGGTCAACATTATTAATTGTGGGCTTGACTATAATTGCTGCTGAATTCCCAACCCCCATAAGTATACTTCTAATTATACTTCTATGGTGTCTGAGGTGTCCAAGAGGGCTGTAAATGAGAGAAAATTGTTACTGTTACCTCACTGTTTTTTACTTCCTATATCCCTTTAAGCAACAGAGGCAAAGACAAAGGCTGTCGGCGTGAAGCTTTTCACTGCTTTTGCATACAAATCACATTTTGAAGGGATGAGGGTCATAATTTTGTATCTAACCAAAGCCTTAAGGGTTATTCAGTTCTTTTGAGTAAAACCTTAAAATACTTATTATATGTGGTGAAGAGAAAAGCTGACTGCACATGAGATCAATATATATATCAAATGCAAAAACCAAATAAAATAAGTACAAAATAAAATAGGGACAAAAAATAGTGGAAATTTGAAACCTTAGGAAATAATGTAACTATAGTATATCTATATATATGACTACTGAATACTACCACTAGTGACCATCTTGAAAGTCTGACTTATTGTTCCCTAGCTGCACTGTCTGCTGGGTAGTAATGTGAGGCCAGTGTGAGCATTGTTTTGAGACTTTAGATTAAAAAGATGATAATGCAGCTTCCCTGACTGTATGCATATGGTAGTATGTTAATTTAGATTATTTAGGAAAATATAGAGAGGAGGATAATACCACTGTCCCCCAGCAGGCAGAGATGGCATTAACTACAGTTCCCATGCAATGCTGTACTAAGAGTCAGGCATGATAGGATTAGTAGCAGAGCATAGATAAAGAGAAATATAAAAAACAAGATGGAGTCTTGTCAGAGCAGCAGAGAAGCTGGGTTGTAGGGATATAAGTGCGATATACATAAAAGAATTCTGGAGTGTAAAAGTCCAGCAGATGAGGGTGCTGGGATAGAATGCATTTCCACTGAACTGGATCTTTAACAAGCCAAAATGTATGAGCTGTCAATAGCACACTGTGAAATGATTATTTGCAACTATGTCATTGGTTTTCAGTGTCTATTAAATTTTTGTCCGTGTATGGTTATCAACATATCCAACTTCTATAATATGAAATTATAGCACAAATTGCTTATTGTTCTTTGTTACAGTGAATCTGTTACTTACCATTCCAGTTATATACTTTAATTACTGCACCCACTTGAAGGGGTTGTCCAGGATTTTTTCATGTCTTATACTTATATATATATATATATATATATATATATATATATATATGTATATATATATATATATATATCTGACTGGTGGATGGTAACAGCTTACTTGTCAAAATTTTATAAAACTAGGGTGTGTTCACACTATTTTGTTTTCATTTGTATAAATTTTTGTTGACTTCAGTGTTAAAAAAAAATAATTGATCCTCTTCATCAGGTTATTATTTTTTGGAGTGTTTTTGTAAAACAGAAACAATACCTGAAAGAAAGGAGACAAACAGAGGGGAACTGATGGTAAAAAAAAGCAATAAAATCAATGGGCTTAATAGACACATTGTACACCATTCTTAATAATGGCTGCAAGTGGTGCAGTGAAGGAGCTATGTCCTCTTCATAAATCAGTCAGATGTCCCTGTGCCAGAATGGAAATTTATGCCAGGAGCTGGCATAGATTTCCATTATGAGGCCATGGTCCCATGTTGTGAAAATGCCGCATTCTGGCTAATCCCATCCACACATTGCAGAAAAAATCTACAGAGGAAATGGTACAATTTGCTTTTGAAAATCGCAGCAGGTCAATTATACCTACAGAAACACTGGAGCTTTCTGTACAGGTAAAATAGGGGTAGAAATTTTGCAGAGGAAAACTCTGCGGACTTTCTGTGAAAAACGCTGCAGAAAAATCATGATGCGTTTCTGCCATGGTCTTTTCTGCAGCATTTTTTTTTGCAGCAATTCGCTGCGAGGGGCCTTAGCTTAACTCACGGGACAAACTGGTATGAGTTATAATGAATCTGCCAGGCTGAGGCCATTCACGCCTCGTTGTGTAAGTAATTCACCAAGGTAGATCTCAATAATATGCATATATTAATTGGTTACCTTATTGTACTTGTCTTTATAACAATTTATAATGTTCCCAAAGATCACAAAAGGCAATTCAGTGTACCAATTGAATATTTAATGACAATTCTACATGTGAAAATTTGTGTCCCCTTTATTAATATTCTATTATTTTATTTCACCTTTTCTGGCTATTCACAGCTCTTTGGCTTTGTTTATGCCTGTTACGTCAGCAAAGTTTTCATGGATGAAGAAGACAGCTGTGAGTAATATTTAAGGTGTAATATAGAAGAAGTGATATGAATTTTTCTAACTAGAATAACAGGAAATCTAAGCAATGTGTAATATTATACACAGACAAGCTGAGCAGTGTTTATCAAGAAGGAGATGGGGTTCTTCAAAAATGTGGTCACAGACTAGGATGAATGCTATTTTCTGCTAAAATATCATATTTGTATAAATAATGCCATCCTACAGTAGATAAATGATGCTGCCATAATTGTATACTTGATGCCACCATATACAGTATTATGTAAATTATGTCATTGAGCTACAATATAGTGCATACATTATTATGCCACTCTTGAATTATATTTCAATGCAGTGTCCAAATAAAATGAAATTGCATGCATTGTATTAATAATGATATACAGAGTCTAAAAAAATGTCACAAAATTGTTCACATATTATACATGCAAAAATAATAGGGACTTGAATTTTCAGGCATGTAAATTTGCTGCCAACAAGAATGTTACACCAGGATGGCTGCACCAATTCCTTATTTCTAATAATGACCCTGGGAGGAACTTAGTTGTGTCTCAGGTTAGAGGATTCCGATAATGGACGGCATCTTGATACATTAGTTGCTGTTCATACTAGATTATTGGCCATACACAATAATTGAAATCTCTCATGCTGAAAAACATGTAGACAAACAATTCAAGCAGAACTGATGGATAATTATAACATGGGACATCAATTACATGAATGATAAACTGTGACTATAAGAGCTTCAAAATGTTTGTACATTAGTAACGCAATAATAACATTTTGTTATTAGTACTGAATTAATACGTTGTTTAAAGGGTTAAATGGAAAATATTAAAATACCTGTCCTCTTAGATGTTCATCATTAACTACACTTTTCTAATTCTATGCAGTTGATTTCATTGGCTCCTATGATTCCTACGGATATCAGGCACCCATGAAGACATCACATCTTCAGTTGCAACCACTGTACAAGTACGTCTGTCACTTATGTTTTATGTAAACACTTTGCTATATATTTTTAGGTATTTTCTCACTGATTGACCTTAGAATGTAAGACTATTTTATAATAAGCCTGCTCCGGAACTCGGGATAGAAGCCATGTTCTCCAAAAAACAATTGTCAGCCACACACCAGCAATTACAGTGGGGAAAAAAAGTATTTATTGAGCCACCAATTGTGCAAGTTCTCCCACTTAAAAAGATGAGTCCGGCCTGTAATTGACATCATAGGTAGACCTCAACTATGAGAGACAAAATGAGAAAAGATATCTAGAAAATCACATTGTCTGATTTTATAAGAATTTATTTGCAAATTATGGTGGAACACACTACGCCGCCAGGGACTCAGATCCTATAGTGCCAGATGTGTCGCCCTGCTTAAGCCAGTACATATCCGGGCCATCTGAAGTTTGCTAGAAAGCATTTGGATGTTCCAGAAGAGTATTGGGAGAATGTCATATGGTCAGATGAAACCAAAGTAGAACTATTTGGTAGAAACACAACTCGTCGTGTTTGGAGGAGAGTGAATGCTGAGTTGCAGCCAAAGAACACCATACCTACTGTGAAGCATGGGGGTGGCAACATCATGCTTTGGGGCTGTTTCTCTGCAAAGGGACCAGGATGACTGATCTGTGTACATGAAAGTAGGAATGGGGCCACGTATTATGAAATTTTGAGTGCAAACCTCCTTCCATCAACAAGGGCATTGAAGATGAAATGTGGCTAGGTCTTTCAGCATGACAATGATCCCAAGCACACCACCAGGGCAACAAAGGAGTGGCTTCGTAAGAAGCATTTCAAGGTCCTGGAGTGGCCTAGCCAGTCTCCAGATCTCAACCCCATAGAAAACCTTTGGAGGGAGTTGAAAGTCCGTGTTGCCCAGCGACAGCCCCAAAACATCACTGCTCTAAAGGAGATCTGCATGGAGGAATGGGCCAACATACCAGCAACAGTGTGTGCCAATTTTGTGAAGACTTACAGAAAACGTTTGACCTCTGTCATTGCCAACAAAGGATATATAACAAAGTATTAAGACGAACTTTTGTTATTGACCAAATACTTATTTTCCACCATAATTTGCAAATAAATTCTTAAAAAATCAGAGAATGTGATTTTCTAGATATCTTTTCTCATTTTGTCTCTCATAGTTGAGGTCTACCTATGATGTCAATTACAGGCCTCTCTCATCTTTTTAAGTGGGAGAACTTGCACAATTGGTGGCTGACTAAATACTTTTTTTCCCACTGTATGTACCAGAAGGACTTCTGTAATTTAAATGGTGATCATGTTGGTCTTGACAAGTGTGTGATTACTATGGACCATAGTATTACCCACGGCAGGGCTGTTTTACATAAATGTGCCCCCTTCCTTCACCCCACTGTGCCCCCTTCTGCTTAGGCATACAGCCCAACCTTTAGAGGATACAAAGAGAGACAAACCCGGCAAAAAAATTTTTTTTTGTGTTAAGCCATTTCCTTAATTTCACCCATGACTCTTTTGATCCCACCTAATGCCGTTGTTTTCTAACACAGAATAATGCTGCAGTATGATGGCCTATTAGTGCCCACCACAAGTATATTGCCCTCTTAATGGCCCCCACACAGTATAATACCTTTTTACTCACCCCCACACAGTATAATGCCTTTTTACTGGCCCCACACAGTTTAATTCTTTATTACTGCCCCCCACACCACTTATGAGAACAGATGGAATATAAGGTGGCAGAAGATGCCAGCAATTTGTACGGTGGTTTTGTTAGGGGAGGAAGACACAATCAGGTGTCAGGGGCACTTCTTTTAATTACATCTAACAGGCAATAAAAATATGATTGACTGTTACTGACAATTATGCACATTAGTGTGCATTCTCAAGTAGCAGCAGCTGCATGTAGCCAAAACCCCTTTTTAATCTAGTGATCATTGTTGGTTGCTTGCGAGGAAGGATGGGTTTGGTCATGAGCATGTACCCTAATATTTTTATTTTACCTACGCATGCGATCATTGGCCACCACGTGTGGTCGGAGTATCATCTACAAGTGGCAGCTGCAACACTAGACCACAACCTTAGATTGGTGTAGACAAGACTTGATTTATGCAATGCTGAGACACAACCAAAAAAGTACAAGCAAAAGCATGTCCGGTCACATGATTATAACAGTACATGCTTTTTCTTGCATGCTGGGATATGTAGTTTGTGTGTTATCTGCATCTGGCATGAAGTACTAGCTCAATGTGCACTGCACTGAAGAGAGGTGAATGTCAGCAACAGTCTCACTGAACTGTATATGATGCAATCCATGAATACATGCAAAATACTTGCACCATTTGCCCTATGGTTAAAGTAGACCTGACCCATAGTATTATTTAACATACTGTAGTGTAGACACAGCATGACTGGCTACAATCAAGTCTAGCTATGTTCTGTCAGCTCAATTTAATTCTAGACAACATTTGCTTAAAGGGAAAATGTTGCCATTTTAATTTATGTATTAAAACCAGAAATACGTCACTTTTTCCTAAACTGTTTTCTGATCATAGATTTTTTAAATTCTATTTCCTACACATGATTATGGAAGGTGCCATCTTGTCTGAGCTTCTCCTCAGCTCTGTTAACGTCATTAATTATATACGTCATAGCATAGTCATGGCCATAGGCAGCAATAGTCTGGAGACAACTCATTGAGGTCCGTAGGAGAATTTTCTAGGTTCTCAGGTCCCTTTATGTAATACAGATGTAGCAAAGTTTCACATTACTGTTAACTAAACTAGGACATATTTCAGACACAGCAGACAGTAGAACAAGCATCCACAGGCTTACAGACATGACTCTCCCATCAGACAGAAACATAACTCAGACATACAGACAGGAGGATAGCATGCATCCAAACAGATCATGAACTAATAATTGTGAAATTCCTAAACCAGGGTATGGCTACAGAAGCAGACTTTTATATATACAGGCAGAGAAGGATTGGCAGAAGGAAACTTAACAGGTAAACACATAAATCCTTAAACAGAACCTTTCACCACCTCCAACAACTCCAGTTCTTTGCATCTGTTAATAGGTACCACTCCACTGATTCCAAAGCAGTTGGAATTTTTTCTCTAGCCCACACAGTTCCAGAGTAATTAATGCAGTTAGTTTTGGTGCTTGATAAGCATATACTGTAATGAACTGTGTCGAAGCTCAGAATCACCCCTTGCTTGCTCCTGCCTGACACTACTTACCTGACAGTACAGAGCCTAAATCACATATGAGGCACCAAAATTAGGAATGGTAGAGAATAAAATTTCAACTGTGTTGGAATTAATGGAGCACCTATTAAATGATGCAAAGAGACAGATTTGGTAGAGGTGGTGAAAGGTCCTCTTTAAAGAAACAGGAGCACTGTCGCAGAAGTAGCCAGGCTACTATATTCTCTGGGAAAGGTACTACGCCAGCAAGTGCAGGGTGCCAGTGTTACACAGTAGAGGCCTTCCAAACCACTATGGCAGGCCTATTCTGGATCAGTACAAAATAGAGCTGGAATACAGCCATATACATGAGTTCTAGGACAGAGCTCAACGACCTTATTTGTTTCTTCCTCACATGTTATATTAGTAATTCTTGTATACAGTTGTACTCATTTACAGTGTAGCTATGATAAATACTCTATTTTCACTAACATTTTATGTGTTTCTTCTGCAGGCCTGGCTAGACTCCCTTCATGAGTCTTCATTCACTACACATCTTATCCAGTTGAAGCCCTTCCTGTATCTCTTCACATCTCATTTAGGTTCCCCACTTATATTCCTGATCAGTGGTCGAAATGCCTTAAAACACCTTAACAGCAGTAGTAATGTTCAGATATATCTGGACTGGTTGCACGCATTTAGCATTGCAGCTAAGTTTTTTTGTTTTAATTATGGATGGCATCAACTGCCAGAACAGTGGTATGTCTTGGCTGGTTCCATCATCACTGGCTATGTGTCAAACACTGATCATATGAAAGTAGTGGTAGTAATGGCTGTCCCAAAGGTTAGGTAGAAATACAAGATTATTTCTTAGCAAGAATCCACATCAAATAGACAACTTTTAGATTAGTATGAAAATGGGATTTGATGTTTTTCAGTTTTTGGCATTTTTTTCCATGCCAGTGGAACTACAGACCTCCTCTAACAAGAGAATATGAATGGAGCTGTCAAACTGAATCTGGCTGTCGCCCATCAGCATATTGAAATCATCTAAATAAGCCAAGTGTCACTTCAGAAAATGTATAATTTTGTCTGAAACAGGACTATAGATGGAAATGTATATGGTCATAGCACTTATCTGAGAAGCAAGTGAGAAGGTTAACTCTAGCTATTTATTTCTTCACAAAACTGGCTTAGCACCTATTGTGCTTATTGTATGTGTCCAGTCTGATTTTGTACCATTATATCTGATGCACCAAGTTATTTAAAGGGAGTCTGCCACCAGAACCCAGCATATCAGCCCAGTCCTGCAGATAGATAGCTTAGGGTCACCTGAATCAAACAGTGTTTTTTTCTCTTTGCCAAAGAAGACACTGATTCTCAAGGGGAAAACTCCATTTAATTCAGGTGACCCTAATCTGTCTGAGGGGCTGATATGTTAGTTGACAGACTCCCTTTAAAACATATGTGTATTTTTAAAGTCTTTTTTTTGCAATTGCTTAGAGGCATCTAACAAAATTAAATGAAGCAACATTTTAAATAGCGTTGATTTAAAAACAAATTCTACTTTTTGAGTATTCAGTTCATTTACAGATGTATGTGAGGCATGTGTCTCCTTTTTCGCTGTTTATTGGTTAGCAAGAAGCAGTAGCAGATGGAGGAGAGTAATATATGACTGTAACAGCAAATTACAAACAGGATTAGTAGTCTGTAACCATGGAAGCACACAGATGTGGAAGGAGGCTGTAAAGATTATAAATTATAAGATTTTAGCCTTTAAGTATTACAAACATGTACAAGTTGTCACAAAAGACATGGCTGTAATAAATAGCTGTAAATAGTCAGATAAGAAAATTGTATATAAGTAGAGATGAGCGAATCGAAGCTGATGAAGTGGAATTCGATCCGCATTTCAGGAAATCTTCGATTCGCATCGATTCCGGATTTCCTCACGCTTCAATGTATCGAATTGCACATTTCCGATCGGGGGTTTTAACCCCTTGGATGCCGCAGTCAAACATGACCAAGGCATCCAAAGGGTTCCACCATGCTACATGTCCATCTCGGCACCCCCCGTGAAGATTAAAAATAAAAAAATGCTGATACTCACCTGTCCTGAGCTCCACAGTAACTCTGGAGCTCTTCCTTCCCAGGCCTTACTGCTGAGGCCTGTGATTGGGCGTAATGACATCGGTGCCGGCATAATGCGTGACGTCATCACGTCCCCCACGTGACTGCTGAGGCCCAATCACAGGTCCCAGTAGTAACGTCCAGGGAGCAAGACTTCATTCGGAAGGAAGAAGTGAGGAGGACGGTCTGACAGCCGGGTTCCCAGAAGAGGTGAGGTTAAGGTGAGTATAAGTATAAGTGTAAGTATAAGTGTTTGTTATTTTTAATCACTTCCCCTGGGCGTCTGATTATTATACTCTGGGGTCTGATGAGACCCCAGAGTATAATAATAGCAGCAGCTCTAGTGGAGGGGGGAGGTATTGAAGCAGCGATATCTGATTGCTGCTTCAATCGGGGAGGGGGGGAAGGATTGAAGCAGCGATGTCTGATCGCTGCTTCAATGGGGGGGAGATTGGAGCAGCGATATCTGATCTGATCTGAGCATCGGTCGAATCGAATTTTTGCAAAATTCGCTCATCTCTATATATAAGCCTTGTAGTTTGTCTTTCTACAAGGTGACATATACTAAACACATGTACTAATCACTGTATTTAGATGATAGCTCAGAATATCTGCAATATGGGCAGTTTGTAAAGAATGCAATACATTTTACTTTAGGGTTCTGAAGAGATAAAACACAGCTCCAAGACCATCTTCTACAAGGTTTTAGTAAATAGGTGCTCAGTGCTGTCTCATTTTTCTACTATACATTTATTTGTATTGCTAAAAGGAACAAATAAACCTTGGTGAAAGGAATAACATCTTTTTAAGACATCATTAACATTGGCAAAAAATGTTTGTTTTGGACAGCTCCAATGAAGATCTGAATAGTCCTGAATAGAAAGTGAATATAAGGATGCACTTAACTTGCCAAGGATAAAATCTGAAGTATTTTTAACAAGTAATTCTTACAAGGAAATAAGATGTCTTTTAAATGGGGTAGAGGAAATTAAATCATTGATCCCTTACATGATTTACATGGAGTTGTAAATGGTTAAATTCTGCAAACTCAGGTGATAGGGAGGCGACACGAAACTAAAGTTGGCAATACCCTTGGAGGGCACTTTGTCCCACACTGGGAGGAAATTAGTGGGAATGTTTTATGTACTTCCTGTCTTTTTATTTGTATGATATACAATGTGCAAACCTACTACTGTACAATTTGAATCAAAAATGTCATTTTTAGCCTTAATGGTACATAATAGCCTGTATGTGACTCCATCGTCACAGCTGGAACATTTCAGGAAAGTAACAATTTTAATGTTAGCTATGAGCAGTTTCTATAGATATCTTCAAGAGAGCAATAGCACATATTCAGTTTACAGATTCAGTGTTTTCATTTCTACCCATGTATTATTATTGTTTAGACATGAATTTTCTACCATTGTATGAAGAGAAATTTAGCATGGCGCACACTGTAGCCACGATTTCATAATGTAATAGTGTGTGCACTGTCGATGAAACAGGGGTAGAAATGAGCGATGGCAAGAAAGCAACAATAATCAATTTTGCTGGACTGTAGAGTAATGTTGAAATGGGCAAATAGCAGAGCACAATGGTTGAGCTTCCTTAATATTTATGATGGGGACTATTGGCACTGGTGTTGCACCTGCACTGTGAATGCAATAAGATTGCAATAGTATGTAATGGCCAGAGAACTGTGCCATTGTAGGGAATACTCTAACTTGCATACATAAGCACAATATGGACATCAATTGATGCCAATATCAGTACAATGCTCCTGTATGCATGTTATGTGTACAAGTATGAAGGAGATGTTTATGTTCATATTAGTATATATGAAGTCTGAACACTCTCATACACCATATACATTATGAGTGTAGAGTTTGATGGTGTGCTATAATACCATAGACCTTGGTACGTACTGTAGAATCATAGACTTTATCATCTGAAAGAGATCACAGCAATGTTATCTTAATCTTATCTCATAAAATACTTACAGGTCCTTCTGATTCCTAGGAATGAGGGAGATGCACCCTGGTCTAATTTAATGTATGTATGGGATTTCTTTTATAATGTACCTCAGATTATGTCCATTTTTGTATATTTGAATTAAACAGTGTTTTGATTCTTTCTCTCCTTGTATTTTGAATGTATTTATTCATATATACACTAAATACATGGTAGGTTCACATTATATTTCTACCAAGAAATTGATCAGTCAAAAATTTTACAACTGGATATTATTTATTATAGCATTTGTTTTATGGATCTATAAAAGTTTTTTTTTTTTTTTCAGAAGAATCCAAATTTAGACTGTGCAAATAGAGTTCTTCCAATATAAATCATTTTAGGGATGACCATTGGAACTAGAAAATTACTGTGAGAATATACTGAGATCTTTCTGGAGAACCAGTAATTGGTTCTGAAGTCCTTAAAGAGGACCTTTCCCCACCTCCGCCAAATTCAATTTTCCACCCTTCAATAGGTATAGCTCCACTTATTCCACTGCAATTGGAATTTTTTTATCTAACCTCAGGCAGCTTCTGAGCCCTGATACAAAATCTGTAATGGGTCTCCTAACTACCTTGTGTCATTTAGAATAGTGGCATATTTTATGGGACAGAGGGAACTTTGGCAACCCCTCAGGGTCCAGGGCTCAGCAGCACCTACTACCACTGCACTCCCTATAGCTATGCCCCTGTCTAGCCTCCTCTGTTCCTGAGCAGTTAGTGAAGTCAGTTTTGATGCCTAATATGCTAATTAGTCTTTCTACTGTCAGGAGACGATCCCAGGACATCTGATCAATCCTAGGGCAGTCCACCTGACAGTAGAGAGCATAACAAGCATATTGGGTGCTAAAATTAAACGCACTGACTGTGGGTGGTAGTTTCCAACTGTACCGGTTTCAGAGGAGCTGCACCTACTGAGGAATGCAAAAAGCTGAAGTTGGTAGAGGTGATGAAATGATGGTATCTCAAAATAAGAAAAAAAGACTAGTTAAATAAGCACAAAATAAATACAAATAAATTGAGTATAAATACTAGGATGAGTGGTACGAAGCAGCAATGCAACCTGGTACAGTTAGCTAATAATACCAGTCAGGGCCAATTCTAGCTTATCTGCTGCCTGAGACAAAAATTAAAATGGCAAGTCCCCTTCCTGTTAGAATGTTCCTTCCACTAGGAAAAAGTAAGTGTCCTGCTTGATGTTTCTGCGGATTCTGATGCTGATCAGCCGCAGAACTCACAGCACAAGCCACTCCTCTGATTATCCCATTCATCTGAGACTAATCAGCAAGTGAAATGAGGGTAGTCGGAGGGCCAGAAAATGGAGATGAATCTGAGGCAGAAGTCTGTATTAATTTCTCTTTATATTCTGCATATGAACAGGCCCTAATAGTTTCCTTACAGCACTATAATCTATGTGGGGAGACTGTTACCTGTGGAAGGTGTACTAATACTGTAATAGTGCCCTAATAGCACCCCACGCACACACAGGTAGATTCCCCCCCACATAACAAATTACCTCTGGGGGCACTATTATTGTAAAAGTGCCCTAATAGTGCCCCCCCCCCACATAAGTAACATTATTTACTGTGGGGGGGGCACTATTATAGTAATAGTGCCCTAATAGTACTCCCCACACAAGTAATGCTATTACCTGTGGGGGGGGGGGGACTATTATTGTAATAGTGCAACTCTCACATAACTAATATTATTACCTCCATGGTGCCACTGGGACCTGGTAGAAGAATAGAAGATGCACACATCCTGCTTGTCTGAACAGATCCCAGGTGCTGCATTAGTGATCTATTAGCATAATATATGATCTATAGCATAATAAATTATAGATAAGAGCACCCCTAAAACTGTGGGGGTGGTGGGGGAAATTTGCGGTTTGGGAGCAGACAGTGGTGCAACTTGGCACTCAGTGTCTGCACCCAAACCACTTTGCAGGCGCCACCCCCACAGGGACTCTGTCATCTGCCACCTGAGGCAAGATGCTCATTTTGCCTCATGGTAGATGGGGCACTGGTACCAGTGATGTACCTACCATTTAGACAGAATACACAGTTGCTATGGGCCTTTGGGGGGAGGGGACCCAGTCCTGATCATCTTCTTCTGCTTCCTCCCCCTAATTCTATGCAATTTCCTGCAGCCACCATTAGGGGGAGGACAGTGTAAGAAGATTTTTACAGCTTCCATTGAGTTCAATAGTAGCTGTATTAATTCTTATGCACTGAGCTCCCCCTAGTAGTGGCTGCAGAGAGAAAGTTTTATCAAACTGTGAAACTGACTGAACTGTATAGAGGATATTTATCAATGTATTTATACCAGTTTTCTAGTGTGAATACATTAAAAATATGGGGGCTGATTCGTACAACACATGACAAAAGTAGCAAATTTTGGCACATGGTCATACAATTGTGACTTTTCCCCTGTTTGTGCTGTGCTTGCTACTTTTGTAACAAATTTACAATTTACTGGTGCAAATAATGGCTATAATTTAGCCAGATCCTAGCTGGTGTAAATTTCAATTTCTATTGCATGAACACCATATTAATAAAACAACGCAAAACGTGAATTTTTTTGTGAAAATTGTTTGACTTTATAAAAACATCACAGGGATCCCTTACTACATTTTGCCATGGGGCCCTATGATTTCTGTGTACACCTGATTAGTTTCTTACATTTTGGACTGCACTTTATTGCAAAGAGATGCTACTAGACAATCATCAGTCTATGCACTTCAGTATTACAGCACACATTGGCTCTACTCACCCCCATGTGATGAGCTGATCATTTACTGTGGCCAAACACTTTATCATTGACCTTCCAACCAATAACATTCTCTGCAGGGTTGCCGTGTCTGTGGCATTATAAGGTGAGGTAAGTCACAATGACCCAAGAAATTCCATTGTAAGTGGAAAATATTATAATCTTGGGGCAGTGTCTGGCGGGATGCCTAGGGTTCACCAGTAAAATTCATTCTAGGTGCCTTCTGTACATGCAAATATTACCTGACACCTATTTGTAAATTCCTAGAACTGTGCAGACACTGATTTTATTTCATTAATAACTTGCTGATTGGACATAAAACAACAGTTTCTGAGTTGGTTTTAAGGGCAGTTTTTTAATTTACAGTTGAAACATGTTAAATAACTTTGTTTCTCTTATAAACCCTCACTAAAAACCACATCAAAACTGCATGCTTCTGAGATACTGTGCTTTGGAAGGCAATACAGGTAGAAGATATGCTGGACAAAGAGGCAGGCCAAGTGGGAAGCAGAGTGAAAATTGGACAAAAGTGTGCCATTTTAGAAAACTAGTCCACAATCACCCAGATTACAGTGCAATCGGCAGAGGGAGGAAGATTTTTGATAAAAGTCCATGGCTATGTTTTTCCAGGGAGAGCCAGGAACAGGCAAGTGGCAATAAGAGGCTGACAGACTCTTTTCTGGAAGGCTTGACAAGTTCTTGTATGTCCTTGGGATAACTGGGCATCAGAAGTGATGGAAGATTATTTCCTGGGTTTAATGGGTACCTGGATGACCCGCAAATTCGGAGTTCTGACCACACAGGAGAGTACTTGTTTTCTCTTTTCCATTGGAACAAAAGTTTTTTCGGGTAGGATCTCTCAAAGACAATTTTTTTAAGCTTGTCATAAAGATTACATTTCCACAGCTGCTGCAGAACTTGACAAACATGTCTCTGGCGAGATGTCAAATCAGTTCTTTAGATCAGGATATCATCTAGATAAACCACCATGCTGACATACAGCAGATTCGGGAAAGTGTCATTTAACCCCTTAAAGACACAGCCCAAATGTGCATTAAGGACCAGGCCTCATTTTTCAAAACTGACATGTCATTTTATATGGCAATAACTTTGAGACACTTTAACTTACACTAGTGATACTGAGATTGTTTTTTCGTGACGCATTGTACTTCATGTTAGTGGTAAATACTAATCAATATTTTTGTATTTATTTACAAAACAAATAAATATAATCTACCATATAATCTTTTAATTGTCATTAAATTTATTTTGGACGTTACAAGGCTTATAAGAAAATTTCCCAAACTAATTTTTTAGGGATCACTTCTGTTCTGAAGGGGATTATAAAGGCCTATATATTAGAAACCCCAATGAATCACCCAATTTTCAAAACAGCACCCCTAAAATAATTCAAAACAGCATTTGGGAAGTTTGTTAACCCTTTAAGCATTTCACAGAATTTAAAACAATATGGAGGTGAAATTTAGACATTTCATTTTTTTTTATATAATACATTCATTTAGCCCTAAAATTAACACATTCACAAAGGGTTAAAGGAGAAAATGCATCTCACAGGTTTGTTATATAATTTCTCCCGAGCACAGAAATACCCCACATGTGGGTGTAAACTGATGTTTGGGAACATGGCAGTTCACAGAAGGGAAGGAGCGACAATGGGTGTTTGAAAAGCACATTTTGCTTGAATAGTTTTCGGGTGCCATGTCTCATTTGCAGAGCCTCTAGAATACCAATACAAAAGAAACCCCCAAAAAGTGACCCCATTTTGGAAACTACAACCCTTAAAGAAGGGTTATAGTGAGCATTTTGACGCCACAGATTTTATTAACATTGGGATGTGTAAATGAAAAATTACTAAAATGTCACTTTCTCCCCAAAGTTTTCAATTTCACAAGGGGTTAAAGGAGAAAAAGCACCCCATAGTTTGTTAAACAATTACTCCTGAACACGGCAATACCCCATATGTGGTCATAATCTGCTATACAGTCCTCATACACGTTACCACGGTGTGTAGTCTGACATGTAGATAAACCTTCTGTCCGCTTTACTTTAAGAAATAGGCTGTAAAGTTGTAAACCTTCTCTTTATTGCAAGTTGACAGGAAAGGTGAAACCACTACGCTTGAAACAGACTTGAGATACTGAACACAAGGTACAAAATTGGCATAGACTGTGACCTCCTCACAATGGGACAGCATGTAAAAATGTCTGCTGCTCACTACAGGAAGGAAGTAGAAAACTGGGAACTACCCATAATGCATAGGGCTAGAGCTAGAAAAGAGGATACAGTAAATGACCAGTAGATGGTGCTGTTACCATACAATATAACAAATTTGCCTATGAAGGCAGAACTCTCCCGGCTTGACGTTGGTCGACGTCATTACTAGGTTCATTGGATGAGAACAATAGCACGAGTTCTCCGACTGGCCTGAAAAACAATTTGGTCTCGGCCTGTTTTCGAATTTTAATCTCTACCTTAAGTATAACTCCATCCTTGCTCATGAATGTCTTGGTGATGAGACCAAGTGGCCACTCATTTTGGTGTGTCTGGCAATCTATCATTAACACCACATCGCCAGGCTGTAGTTTAGACTTGCCGGTTTGCCACTTTCTCCTTGGTTGAAGGGAAGGAATGTATTGCCTTTTCCACTTGTCCCAGAAGGCGTTGGAAAGACTCTGTACTTGTCTCCATTGAATCCTGTAACGATCTTTGACATCAAATTTCCCAGGTGGAGCACAAATCATGTCAGTCTTCTGAGTAAGTAGCGTGGCAGGGGTAAGAACAGTGGGGTCATCTGGATCGCTAGAAATTGGAGCCAACGATATGGCATTTATGATGGCTGACACTTCAGCCATGAAAGTGGTCAAGCTCTCGTGGGTTAACCTTGCAGATCCTTCTTGTAAGAGGATTGAGTCGAGGATTCTCCTTGCAATGCCTATCATCCTCTCCCAAGCACCTCCCATGTGCGAAGAGTGTGGTGGGTTAAAGGTCCAAGCACATCCCTGTCCACTGAGGTATCGCTCTATGTTGTTAGCATCCAAGCTGGAAGAGAGTTGTAGTTCTCTTGCTGCACCGACAATGTTTGTGCCACGGTCAGAACGAATGTGTTTGAAGGGTCCCCTGATGGCAATGGAGCATCGAAGAGCGTTTATGAAGCATGACGTGTCCATAGACTCGATCACTTCTATGTGGATGGATAGCTCTGATGGATAGACAAGTGAACATAATTGCCCAACATTTCCATTCACACTGCCTCCTCTGGTTTGACGAACAACCACAGCCCAAGGACCAAACACATCTAGGCCAACGTTAGTGAAGGGTGGAACCATACTAAGTCGATCATACGGAAGGTTAGCCATCTTCAGTGACACACCACGAAGTTTATGACGTTACACAATTAAAGATGTAACTGCACACACATCTCTTAGCGCCAACTATCCACAATCCAGCTGCCAGCAAGGCTCCTTCTGTGAAAAGGCGACCTTGGTGCCTAGTTCTATTGTGGTAATGTTGCACAAGCAGAGTAGCCACATGATACTGTCCAGGAACTATCACGGGATGTTTCTCTGCAAAATCTATTCTGGCTTCTTTAAGGCATCCTCCTATACGTAAGAGTCCATCATCATCAATGACTGGGTCAAGCTTCCTCAGAACACTACCTTTGGGCACAGGTCTCTGATTGATTACACAGCTGATATCCTCGGCGTAGGTTTCATGCTGTATGACTTGGATAATTACATTCTTAGACTACTCCAGATCAAGAGCTGTAGAAACACGTTTACAGTGGTACCAGCCTGTGCAGACCTTTTCTTTAGCCAATGAGGTAGTCTTGTATGATTGAGCTATGTGCGTCAGGCAGGTGATAGCACGGTCGAGGGATCTCCAAGTAGAGAACTTACTGAAGCGATGGGATCCTAGCTGGCAGTCTACAGGCTCTGTGTGCAACTGTGTGTATATCGACATAAGCATGTGGGTCTACAAGTTCAAACATGGTGTTTCTTGTTGTGCTGGGCTTTGGTCTATACAAGAACATAGGGCCAGTAAACCACATCGTGTCCTTGAGGCTGTTGGCAGCAATGGATCTGGTTGCTAAGTCTGCCGGGTTGAGATGCATAGGCACATACTGCCATTGTTCAGGAGAAGTAGACCTTCTGATCCTTAGCACTCTGTTGTTGACGTACACATAGAAGTGTCTAGCTTCGTTATAGATATATCCTAGAACTATTTTGCTGTCAGTATAAAATTCAGCTTCTTTAATCTCCAGATTCATCTCTGCAGTGATCAGTTCAGACTACCTCTTGAAGCTCATCAACAGAATGCCAAGAGTGTGCAAAGCAGTAATCAAAGCAAAAGGTGGCTACTTTGAAGAACCTAGAATATAAGACATATGTTCAGTTGTTTCACACTTTTTTGTTAAGTATATAATTCCACATGTGTTAATTCATAGTTTTGATGCCTTCAATGTGAATCTACAATTTTTATAGTCATGAAAATACAGAAAACTCTTGGAATGAGAAGGTGTGTCCAAACTTTTGGTCTGTACCGTATCTCAGGTCTACTGTCAGGAATTTGGTTGCATTCCAGTATGGTTGGCAGGGGCAGACACACTTTGCCATCTGTGGATTCTACTATGTAGTCTCTTGCTCTCCTTCCGGCTGTCTCTACCATACCGGCACAAGTTTTTAGAGAGTAGGGTGCACTGGGTCCTTCAATATTAAAGCTATTAAAGAAGGCAGACTTGGCTAATGACTTAATGCTTTGATCGTCTAGAATTGCGTACACTTTTATGGCTTTGTCCCAGTCACCTGCTGGGTAAACTTTCACTAGAGAGATTTTTCCTCTGAGGCCTCCACAAACCTCTGTATATTTAGAAGTGACTGCTGGAGTGTCAGAATTAACGTCTCTCGACTCCCCGCTATGCTCTTGGGTGCGGGGGGGAAAGTCCACTGTGGTGGTCCAGGGTGAAGAGCTGTGTTATTTTCTGAGCTGTTACATTTGGCACACTTTGCACTGACCTCGCAGTCTCTAGCGAAGTGAGAAGTTGAAAAGCAGCATTTGAAGCAGATTTTGTTCTCCTTAATGAAGGCTTTGCGGTCTTCCAATGACTTTTTCTTGAAGGTTCTGCACTTTAGTAGGGAATGTGGCTTCCTGTGTAAGGGACACTGTCTGCTTGGGTCCTTAGGTTTGTCTTGAGGGGAGTTAAACTCTTGGCGGACCGAACCTGTGGAGGAAACGTTAGTTTTGTGGACTTCCACCAATGCTCTACGAGATTTACTAACATGGGCAGTACCACATGGCAACATGAAATCAAAGCTTGGATCATTTCTAATTCTTGCTTGTTCAGAGACAAAATTTACAAACACCTTAAATGGAGGAAATGGCACATTGTAAATCTGTTTATAGCGAGAACCATGCGTAACCCACTTCTCTTGTAAGTTATATGGGAGCTTCTGAACTATGGGGTTAATACCTCTCGCAGTATCAAGAAATGTCAATTCCACCAGATCTCCTTCTGTCTTTGCCACACACAACTCCGATAACAAGTCACTTAACCCTCTAAGCTTTGGATAGTCTCTGTTTGCTATTTTAGGGAAGTCCTCAATTCTCTTGAATAAGGCACTTTCTATGACCTCGGGTGAGCCATAGCACTCGTTAAGTCTATCTCAGACCCTTTTGAGACCAACATGTGGATGATTTACACTGATGTCTCGGATTCTTTTTGCATGCTTGGCGGACTCATTTCCCAGCTACTTTATCAGGAGATCCAATTCCACACTATATGATAGACTTATGTCTCTGGTGGCATTTTGGAAAGAAGCTCGCAAAGCTCTGTAGTTTTCAGCATGACCACTGAAATTTACAAGTCCCTTGGTCATCAATTCACATCAAGCAAGGAACCTGGCAAAGTCCATGGTGGCTGGATTGGGGCTGGAACCAGCTGGTGGTGTGTTGTTAAAGTACCTGTGTTGTGTGTGGTCATACCTGGTGGATGTCACTGGTTTAGTCCAATCTGTATAGTACCTTTCAGAAGCAAAGGGTGTCTCTCTAAGCTGGGAAGTATTTTGGATCTTCTGTTCTGAGGGGGGAGTTGTTGTAGCCAGTTTTGCTTCCATGTGCGTTCTCTGGTTTGTAGCAAGGAGAGTGGTGGTAGGCTTTCTGGCGGTCTGTATAATCAGGTTGACTTGGTCTGTTAATGAAACACTTTGTATCCAGCTGTGGATCTAAGTCGTCGTCTGACTTGGAATGTTGATAGACGTATTGTGAGGTATGCTGTTCTGGATCTTGGAGTTCGAGTTCTGGCTGGAGAACGCCACGACGATTTTCAGTTTCTGCAAGTTCTGCGGCTTCTAGGAATTCTGCCTTTGCTAAGGCGGCAGCTGTCTCTTTCTCGGCGTCAAGGCCTGCTTTCTCCATCTCATAGCTTAGCCTTAACTGTATCTCTTGTTCTGTGAAGCTGGCTTTCACTTTAGCTGCTTCTGCGTGGGCAATGGTGGCAGCTTCTCTGATCGATGTCCAGTTAGAGCCATTTGTCAGGGACCTTGTCTTGACTGAAGATGCTCGACTTTGAGACATGATGCGACCGTTAGGAGGCGACTGTGCTATCCGTATGCTGTTAATTATCTGCGTGGATAATGGCAGGCTCCTTCTGGTCTGATCTCATGAGCTTGTAATCAGCAGTCATTTCGCTATACTGTCCTCATACACGTTAGCACGGTGTGTAGTCTAACATGTAGATCAGGGGTAGGCAACCTTTTTTGTTCGGCGTGCCGATTTTAATTAAAAAATCATAGATGAGATACTCAGAGTGCCGGTTAATAATTGTAAGTCTGACGACCCCTAAACTAAAGTCATATACCATAAACCATAACACAGAAGTGCTGCCACCAGATGCTTTAGGACACATGCGTTTACTGCTATTTCTTGTGACGCACCTGTACTTTCCGATTAGAAGCAATGAAAGTCAATGTGTAGCCCCCAATTAGTAGTAAATGTATGTGTCCAGGAGCACCATATGGCAGCATCCTTGTGGTGAAAACACACTATGTTTCTGGATGCAGCTATATTCTTAGGCCACTGGAACTTTTACTTAAATGTAAAACTGGTGCATTTTTGCACACAAAAAAAAAAAGCCTGAGTTTTCTGTGCAAAAACCCATCCTTAATACAGAAAACACACCGTTGTACAGAATAATGTCCCATAGTGGTCCCAGCACACGGTATTATGTCCCACAGCCATAGCAGTCCCTGCACACAGTGTTATGTGCCATATCAACTTGTGCATATGGTATTATATCCCATAGCAGCCCCTGCACATGTTATTATATTCCATAGCGGCCCCTGCACACGGTATTATGCCTCATATCGGCCCCTGCACATGATATTATGTCCCATAGCGGCCCTTGCACATGATGTTATGTCCAAAAGCGGCCTCTGCACATGGTATATGTCCCATAGCGGCCCCTGCACATGTTATATGTCCCATAGCGCATTCTGCACATGGTATTTGTCCCATAGTCGTCATTGCACACGGTATTATGTCCCATAGTAGCCCCTTCACACAGTATTTGTCCCATAGTGGTCCCTGCACACAGTATTATGTCCCATAGTGGCCCCCGCACACGGTATTATGTCCCATAGTGGCCCCTGCACACGGTATTATGTTCCATAGTGGCCCCTGCACACGGTATAATATTCTAACTTTTATAATATTCCAATTTGTGCCACTCACTAGCTATTATTATACTGTGGGGTCTCTTCAGACCCCAGAGTATAATAAGTGGAGGGCGAAGAGAGGTGACAAAAAAAACAAAACAAAAAACAATGTACTCACCATTCCATGCTCTGCAGCCGCTGTGCTCTCTTCGGGCGCTTCTGCCTGTAGTCAGCTACCGATCATTGGGTCTCAAAGGGTCTCAAAGGGTCATGACCCCTGAAGCCCTGTCAGCTGGCTTCAGGCAGAAGCGCTTGAAGAGCACGGAGCGGCTGCGGATCGTGCAATGGTGAGTAACATTGTTTTTTATGTTTCATCACCTCCCCGGGGGCTCCGCTTATTATACTGTGGGGTCTGAAGAGGCCCCACAGTATAATAATAGTAGTTTCGGTTCAACCATGTTTGGTCCGATCAAAACTGCTGGGTGAGGACTCTGGTTGTCGTGCCAGGGAAATAAGCCTCGCGTGCCACTCTTGGCACGCATGCCGGGGGTTGCCGACCCCTGATGTAGATAAACCTTCTATCCACTTTACTTTAAGAAATAGGCTGTAAAGTTGTAAACCTTCTCTTTATTGCAAATTGACAGGAAAGGTGAAACGACTATGCTTGAAACAGACTTGAGATAGTGAACACAAGGTACAAAAATGGCATAGCGTGTGACCTCCTCACACTGGGACAGCATGTAAAAATATCTGCTGCTCACTACAAGAAGGAAGTAGAAAACTGGGAACTACCCATAATGCATAGGGTTAGAGCTAGAAAAGAGGATACAGTAAATGACCAGTAGATGGTGCTGTTACCACACAATATAACAAATTTGCCTATGAAGGCAGAACATCTGCTGTATGGGTACATGGCGGGTCTCGGAATGGAAAGAGCGCTATTTGGCTTTTGGAGGGCGGATTTTTCTGGAATAGTTTTCGGGTGCCATGTCGCATTTGCAGAGCCCCTAGAGTACCAATACAATGGAAACCCCCAAAAGTGACCCCATTTTGGAAACTACACCCCTCACAGAACATATCAAGGGATATAATGAGCAGTTTGACCCCACAGCTGTTTCTCAGATTTTATTAATATTGGGACATGAAAATGAAAAATTACTTTTTTTCCCAATTTAGTCCCACATTTTTTATTTTCACAAGAGGATAAAGGAGAAAAAGCTCCCCAAAGTTTATTACACAATTTCTCCTGAACACAGCAATACCCCATATGTGGTTGTAAACTGCTGTATGGGTAAATGGTGGGGTTTGGAATGGAAAGAGCGCTATTTGGCTTTTGGAGGGCAGAATTTGCTGGAATAGTTTTCAGGTGCCATGTCACAATTTCAGAGCCCCTAAAGTACCAATACAATGGAAACCCCCAAAAAGTGACCCCATTTTAGAAACTACACCTCTCAAGGTATTTATCAAGGGGTATTATCATTTTGAGCCCAAGAGTGCATGACCGGGAGGAGGAATATAGTCCATTCCATTTTCACTTACCCTTTTTCCAACTCTTTTCCCTTACTTAATTTCTTCCTACAATAAAGACCAGGACACCTTCTGGATTTAAAACTGGCCTGTTCAGACCGATTTATTAACACAAATAATTTACATTAATAACATATCAAAAACCGCCATAAAACGGGCGGTGTAATACATAAATAATGTACACAATAATGTCATAACAACCATTTAAAGTCCAACATAATCCAGATAACATGGGAGAGAGGCACCGCCCCCAACCTACCCAGGCGCAAGACCCCACCTCGGGTAGACCTTTCTACATTAAAATTGACCCCCAGGCCTGTTCCCCCAAAGGGACCATAGCCCAACGAGGGTACTTCCCAGGTCTAGATATTCACCACCAGGATCCCGATACCACAGATGAGGTCCTACAAATACCGCAAAGCCTCTCACCCTCCACTAACCCCCGGCCACCCCAACTGTGACAGACACGGAAAAAAACCCCCAGCAAACAACAAGGGCGGGAGGGAGGGCCACTTCACACGACTAACTGTCCCAGACTGACCTCAGACTCACCCCTGCTCCTTTCTTAACACGTCTGTCTCCACCCCCTATTTTCCCCGCTCTAACTCTTTACTTAGTTAACCCTTCCATTCCCTAATCCTCCCCCATGTCATGCCGGCCCTGTCCCCTAGTGTCTAGGGCCTTCTCTTTTCAGGGTTCTGCAATAGTGTAATTGCAGAACCATCTAAATCTGTGCTCCAAAAACCAAATAGCGCTCCTTCCCTTCTGTGCCCAGCTGTGCCCAAACAGCAGTTTTTACCCACATATAACATTAAGTATGTTATCCTGGGTGCACCAGTGTCATACATGTGAGCATAAACTGCAGTTTGGACACACAGCAGGTCGTAGAAGGGAAAGAGCGCTATGTGGGTTTTGACGTGTATACAGTATTTAGATGTTTGGGATCTGGACGCCATGTCATGTTTGCATAGCCTCTAAAGTACCAGTAAAGTGGAATCCCCTATGGAATGACCACATTTTGAAAACTGCACCCCTTAAAGAATTTATCAGGGGGTGTAGTGAGCATTAGTATCCCATATGTGAATGCACAGCAGATGGTGAAGAGTGAATATGTAAGCTGTGCGGAGTACATTGGGAACACCAAATTCCCCATTACAGTGGGGAAAAAAAGTATTTAGTCATCCACCATTTGTGCAAGTTCTCCCACTTACAAAGATGAGAGAGGCCTGTAGTTGACATCGTAGGTAGACCTCAACTATGAGAGACAAAATGAGAAAACAAATCCAGAAAATCACATTGTCTGATTTTTAAATAATTTCTTTGCAAATTATGGTGGAAAATAAGTATATGGTCAATAACAAAAGTTCATCTCAATACTTTGTTATATATCCTTTGTTGGCAATGACAGAGGTCAAACGTTTTCTGTAAGTCTTCACAAGGTTGGCACACACTGTTGCTGGTATGTTGGCCCATTCCTCCATGCAGATCTCCTCTAGAGCAGTGATGTTTTGGGGCTGTCGCTGAGCAACACGGATTTTCAACTCCCTCCAAAGGTTTTCTATGGGGTTGAGATCTGGAGACTGGCTAGGCCACTCCAGGACCTTGAAATGCTTCTTACGAAGCCACTCCTTTGTTGCCCTGGTGGTGTGCTTGGGATCATTGTCATGCTGAAAGACCCAGCCACGTTTCCTCTTTAATGCCCTTGTTGATGGAAGGAGGTTTGCACTCAAAATCTCACGATACATGGCCTCAGTCACTCTTTCATGTACACGGATCAGTCGTCCTGGTTCCTTTTCAAAGAAACAGCCCCAAATCATGATGTTGCCACCCTCATGCTTCATAGTAGGTATGGTGTTCTTTGGATGCTACTCAGCATTCACTCTCCTCCAAACACGACGAGTTGTGTTTCTACCAAACAGTTCTACTTTGGTTTCATCTGACCATTTGACATTCTCCCAATACTCTTCTGGAACATCCAAATGCTCTATAGCAAACTTCAGACGGGCCCGGATATGTACTGGCTTAAGCAGGGGGACACGTCTGGCACTGCAGGATCTGAGTCCCTGGCGGCGTAGTGTGTTACTGGCGGTAGCCTTTGTTACGTTAGTCCCAGCTTTTCGCAGGTCATTCACTAGGTCCCCCCGTGTGGTTCTGGGATTTTTGCTCATCATTATTGTGATGATTTTGACCCCACGGGGTGAGATCTTGCATGGAGCCCCTGATCGAGGGAGATCATCAGTGGTCTTGTATGTCTTCCATTTTCTAATTATTGCCCCCACAGTTGATTTCTTCACACCAAGCTACTTGCCTATTATAGATTCAGTCTTCCCAGCCTGGTGCAGGTCTACAATTTTGTTTCTAGTGTCCTTCCACAGCTCTTTGGTCTTCACCATAGTGGAGTTTGGAGTGTGACTGTTTGAGGTTGTGGACAGGTGTCTTTTATACTGATAACAGTTTCAAACAGGTGCCATTACTACAGGTAATGAGTGGAGGACAGAGGAGCCTCTTAAAGAAGAAGTTACAGGTCTGTGAGAGCCAGAAATCTTGCTTGTTTGTAGGTGACCAAATACTTATTTTCCACCATAATTTGCAAATAAATTCTTAAAAAATCAGACAATGTGATTTTCAAGATATCTTTTCTCATTTTGTCTCTCATAGTTGAGGTCTACCTATGATGACAATTACAGGCCTCTCTCATCTTTTTAAGTGGGAGAACTTGCACTTAATGGCTGACTAAATACTTTTTTTCCCCACTGTATATCCCCAGTAGTTCCTATGATTGGGGGAGGGTCACTCTGGGGGTCACTTCTGGTGTCTTTTCCTTTGTAAGCTGTAAATTTGGGGTGTACCCTAATACCCTCGCTCAGCTTATCCATTCTCTTCCTGCCGCAGCCAATTTTGTTCTAATGATTTGGAGATTTTCGGGGGTTTTGTCTTCACATTGTACAAGCTATATTTTCTTTATTTTTCTGGTGATGTAGTCATATGAGGGCTTGTTGTTTGCAGGGTGAGATGTATTTTGTAATGACAACATTTCTGGGTGCCTATAACTTATATAATAAATTTTATTAACTCTTTCTTGGTGGATTAACACCCCCACCCCCCAGCAATTCAGGTATTGCTTTTTACCTTTTAAAGCGTACAGCATAAATAACATGTTAACTTTATTCTGTGGGTCAGTACGATTACGGTGATACCTTATTTGTATTTTTTTTTTATGCGTTACTAGTTTTGCAGGACAAAAAAACATTTGGGGAAAGAAATCAATTATTTTTGCATCGCCATCTTCTGAGATGTATAGCATTTTTTTTTTTTTTTTTTTTTGGTTGACAGAGTTGGTTGAGGGCTTATTTTTTTGCGGGATGATCTGTGCTTGTTATTGGTACTGTTTTGGCATATATGTGACTTTTTGATCACTTTTTATAGCATTTTTTTAAGGCGAGATGGCGAAAAATCATTATTTCTTTGCTTGATAAATTAATTAATTAATTTCTTTCACTTTTTTTTTTTTTTTTTTTACTTTGTATTGGTGTCCCACGAGGGGACCTGAACCAGTGATACCCTAATCACTGGTTCAGTACTATAAAAAAAAAAAAAAAAAAAATAGAGGAAGTCAGTCTATGCAGACATATAGACTGGCTTTGTCACTTCCTGGCAGGATCAACCAGGTACTGGGGTCTCCAGGCAGCCTGGGGTCTCTGGCCAGACCCCGGGCTGCATAAAATAGATATCGGCACCCCCCGATCTCGCCGCGGGGGGGTGCCGGGGAGGGAGGGCGGAAATATGGTGGAGTTAAAGGAATTAAGGATTTAAAATCCCCAAGCTCAGCTTCAGTCACAGGTAACACCCGCTCCCGATGCCGCCCACGTCATTCAGTTTCACTTTCAAACACTTAAGATGCCGTGGTCGCTATTAACCATGGCATCTTAAGGGTTAAACAGCGGGGATCGGTGTTATCACCATCCCCGCTGTTGCAGTGATAGCACGGACTCTGCTTCTGGGCCCGGTCAATCACCGTCACGTACATGTACGTGGGAATGTGGTAACTAACCACATTCCCTGACGTACTTGTACATGAAAATGCGTTAAGGGGTTAAGCTCTTTAAAAACCAAAGGGTTAAAAAGACTATAGGGCATGACAAGTTACTTGTACTGACCATCACAGCTGTTCAAATGCCAACTTCCTCTTATCTCCTTCTCAGATGCAAGTCAAGTTATAAACACCTCACAGATACAGCTTGGTAAACAAACTGTAAGAGATGAGCGAACCTCTGAAGCTTTGATTTGGGTTTGGATGGTTCAGCCCAAAGATTTGTTTTGGATTAAATAACTACAGTATGTCACAAACCGGAAGTCAAATTATTATACATTATGCATTATGTGATGCACTGGAGTGAGAGGATTTATGATGCACAGTCTTCCACTGTGAGAAAGGAGAAAGTTCACTCTTTCATGGTAAAATAGAAGTTGGTCAGCAGCATATAGTCAAGGAGGGATTCTATCCCTGTTGTGACATGACAAGCGTCATCACTACTTTGTGTGGGACACCAAAAGGAGATGGAATTGATTGAAAGGTTGTGTGCACACAAATGTCTTCACAGTGGTCTGAGCACAGATATCAGAAAGAAAAGGAAATGTAAATGTTACTATATGTATAGATGGAACATGGCTGTGAGGATAAGTTGTGCAGGGGGGGCCAAGCTGAGCTTTTGCACCAGGGTCTGTGAGCCTTTAGTTACATCCAGGTCACATAGTATCTGCTCCTATGGCAGTGTGGAATGTGGGGAGCTTCAGGGTAAGGTGAAGCACACTCGAATGGCTAAAAATATAGTATTTTGAAGAATAAATGGTAACAACTTTCTAAAATATGCAAGGTTAACTTACAGTCAGAAATGTAACTTGAAGCTCTTGGGCCCCGATGCAAAATCTGTAACAGTGCCCCTACTTACCAAGTGCTATATATAATACTGGTCATGTCTTATATTGTTGAGAGGCCTTTGGGCCACCTCAGGCTCCAGGGCCTGGTGATTCATTTGGTATAGGAGAGCACTGTGTGAAAAAAGTGTTGGTTTTAGCAAGGAAAGGGGGATGTGGATTGTAAGGATAGAGCTTGAGTGAGAGTCTCAACCCCTGGGATATTTCTACTCTGCAGGAGAACAGGTACTGTTTTTGGTATTACATATCCAAGTCACAAGGACCATGTTACTTTATATTGCTGTAAGTTTTCTCTGACTATGCTGGTCAGATGTCATTGGTCATTGTCTATAATCCACATCAGTTTTCTGTTTAAATGTTAAGTCTCTGGTTGACATGTGACTGGTTCTTTGTGACTATAATAAGTAAAAAAAAACCTGCTAATGTAAAATACAATGAATTTGCTTAAAAGTTTGAGATGTGTATTGATCAGCCCAGCTTACATACAGTATTCATTATGTGTTAGTTTGGGTAATACAGGTGCATCTCAATAAATTAGAATATTAGAATATATTTGAACCGTTTATTTCTTTCAGTAATTAAATTTAAAAAGTGACCTCCGATATTTTCTAGATTCTTTACACACAGAGTGTTCTATTTCAAGTGTTTTATTTCTGTAAATGTTGATTATGGATTACAGGTAATGAAAACCAAGATCTAAGAAAATCTGAATATTGTAAAAAAGTTCAGTATTGTAAATTCAGTGTGTCACCTGCCAAGGTTTCCTAAGCCTTTAAATGGTCCCTCAGTCTGGTTCAGTAGGACACACAATCATGGAAGACTGATGGCTATGAATTGAATTACTGAATTACTGAAATGAATGAACGTTTCAAAAAATATTCCAATTTATTGAGATGCACCTGTAATACTGATGTGTGTGATGGTATTTGCAACCTATGTTACAGTTACATAGTAGATGAGATTGGATGAAGACATCAGTCCATCAAGTCCAACCTATAACCCTACAGTCCCCTACAGTGTTGATCCAGAGGAAGGCAATAAAAACCCATGAGGCTTATGCCAATTGCCCCATTTCATGGGAAAAAATTCCTTCCCGACTCCAATCTGGCAATCAGTATAAAACCCTGGATCAACATGCCCTTAAAATCTAAAACCCATAACCCATAATGTTGTTCTGTTCGAGAAAGGCATCCAGGCCCTCTTTGAACTTGTTCAATGAATCCACCATCACCACTTCCTGGGGCAGAGAGTTCCATAGCCTTGTTGTTCTTAATGTAAAGAATATGTGATTGAACATTTTGCAAAGCTATGTTCACATTTCTGTTATTTGGTCCATTTTTCTGATCTGTCCTAGGATAAGAACAATGCTGAAAAGTTGACAAAATGAAAAGTTTTATATTTCTATGAAAAAAATAAACAAACCTGATAGAAGAATGCTTCCATCTGTATCTTTCATTCTGTGAACATCTCTGCCCATTGTTCTGTTCCTAGGATGAATCAAAACACTGTACCAACAAACAGCAATGTGAACATAGCCTAAGAAAGAAAAAGTAAAGTAAGAATTAAAGGTGAGAACACCTTTAAGGGCTTGTTCATACTTCGGAAAATGAAGAGGAATTTGGGATGGACATCCGCCTCAGGTTCCTCTTCATTTTCCACCCCCCACTTCCACACAGCAGAATGCAGCATGGTGGCTCAGTGGTTATCACTATTGCCTTGCAGCACCTGAGTCCTGGGTTCAAATCCCACCAATGACAACATCTGCATGGAGTTTGTATGTTCTCCCCATGTTTGCATGGGTTTCTTCCCACACTCCAAAGAACTACTGATAGAGAATGTAGCCCTCTATGGGACAGTGATTGACAGTATCTGTAGAATATGATAGAAGAGAATAAAATAAATGGTGAAGCCGAGCTTTGGCTTTCTGCTGTAGAGGAAATTCCACAAAATATGGTCTATGAATCTTTTTTTCTCAGCTTTGACGGTATGTTAGAAATTCACTGCCATTTGGTCTTTGATGTTCTTTGGAAAAACTCAGTGAGGAGTTTGGGATGGGGTGGGCTGAATTTGTAGCCTGGAAAGAAGCTTTCTTTTCTAGAAGCTCTTAAAGCTGATGTTTCTGCTTAGAAAGCTAGCTTTGTAGACTACTTAGTTTACAAGAGGGGGCATGTCCTGCAGTTCTCTTTTTGTTGAGAGGAAAGAGCAATGTTTACTATGTATTAGGAGAACTGGTCTAAGATCTGATCAAGTGCAGTATTGGGCTATATTCCTAGAAGTATAATCATTATTTGGACTAAAAGTTTAGAATAAATTGGAATTGATGAGTTGTGCGTATATTAAAACAAAACACTAGATGTCACTGATGAGCAAAATGTAGGATGCAAAACTATACTTTGAAACAACGCGATTGCTCTTCTATCACCAAAATAACTTTGTCTTTATTTTTCAACTTAGTCTTCCTGTGATATTTCTTATTATCTTTAGCACTGTTTCCCAAAGTGTAAAGATCAACAGGAGATTGCAAACCATGCACAGATATGCAGCACTTTAGTCCTGGTATGGCTGCTGATGGACGAAGTTACACAATAACCTTCCAACACCTCCCATATGGGGAGTATAGTGCCTCATACAGTGGCTTGAAAAAGTATTCAAACCCCTTGAACTTTTTCACATTTTGCCACCTTACAACCACAAACTTAAATGATCGTATTTTATTGAGATTTTAAGTGATAGACCAACACAAAGTAGCAGATAATTGTGAAGTGGAACCATAATGATACATGGTTTTCAAAATTTTAATCAAATAAAAATCTGAAAAGTGTGACATGCAAAAGTATTCACCCCCCCTGTACTCCGATACACCTAAATAAAATCCAGTGCAATCAACTGCCTTCAGAAGTTACTTATAGAGTTACTAATAGAGTCCAACTGTGTGTAATTTTAGTCTCAGTATAAATACACCTGGTCTGTGAAGGCCTCAGTGGTTTGTTAGAGAACACTAGTGAACAAACAGCATCATGAAGACCAAGGAACTCACCAGACAGATCAGAGACAAAGTTGTGGAGAAGTTTAAAGCAGGGTTAGGTTATTAAAACATATCCCAAGCTTTGAGCATCCCAAGGAGCACTGTTTACTCCATCATCCAAAAATGGAAAAAGTATTCTATAGCTGCAAACCTACCAAGCCATGGCTGTCTACCAGAACTAACAGATCAAGCAAGGAGAGCACTGGTCAGAGACGCTGCCAAGAGGTCCATGGTCACTCTGGAGGAGCTGCAGAAATCCACAGCTCAGGTGGGAGAATCTGTCCACAGGACAATTATAAGTCGTGCACTCCACAGATCTGGCCTTTATGGAAGAGTAGTAAGAAGAAAACCATTGTTGAAAGAAAGACATAAGAAGTACTGTTTGCAGTTTGTCACAAGCCATATCGGGGACACAACAAACATGTGGTCGAATGAGATCAAAGTTGAACTTTTTGGCCTAAATGCAAAGTGATATGTGTGGCAGAAAAGTAACATTGCTCATCACCCTGAACACACCATCCCCACTGTCAAACATGGTGGTGGCAGCAGCATCATGCTGTGGGGATGCTTTTCTTCAGCAGGGATAGGGTCAGAGTTGATGGGAAGATGGATGGAGCTAAATACAGGGCAATCCTGGAAGAAAACCTGTTGGAGGCTGCAAAAGGCTTGAGACTAGGAAGGAGATTCACTTTCCAGCAAGACAATGACCCTAAACATATAGCCAGAGCTACAGTGGAATGGTTTAGATCAAAGAATATTCATGTGTTAGAATGGCCCAGTCAAAGTCTAGACCTAAATCCCATTGAGCATCTGTGGCAAGACATGAAAATTGCTGTTCACAGACGCTCTCCATCCAATATGGCTGAGCTTGAGCCATTTTGCAAAGAAGAATGGGCAAAAATCTCAGTCTCTAGATGCGCAAAGCTGGTAGAGACATAACCCAAAAGACTTGCAGCTATAATTGCAGGAAAAGGTGGCTCTACAATGTATTGATATAGGGGGGGGGGGGGGCTGAATACTTTTGTACGTCACACTTTTCAGATTTGTATTTGATTAAAATTTTGAATTTGTATAATTTTCCTTCCACTTCACAATTATGTGCTACTGTGTGTTGGTCTATCACTTAAAAGCTAAAATAAAATACTTTTAAGTTTGTGGTTATAAAGTGACAAAATGTGAAAAATTTTTGCAAGCCACTGTATATGCAAAGTTTACAATGCCCACCCTCCAATGAGCACATGTCCTCCCTTTCAGGACTTCTTCTTTAGGGAGTGCCAATGAGAAGAGGTTGTGTTTCCCAGTGCCAATCAGGTCATAGCCCGCCCATCTGCTTGGGAGCAAGAGCTGCTTAACAATAGCTCTTGCTACTCAATTGACAGCCTCTTCACTCCCTTGCTTCTTTCTGCACAGAGAAGCCACTAGAATGGTCCAGTGTCAATTTCTGTGTTTAAATAAATTGCTATATCTAACCTACCATAGAGCAGGAGAATAAATCCAGAACACAGAAGAATAGGAGAGAGGAGGCAGAGTGAGAACAGAAGAGAACAGAAGACTGGAGATATAATACAGGAGAATAGAGACGGAATCCAACTTAAAAGGCGGAAAAGAGGCTGAATACATGTTGCAGGGACTTATTTTTCAAATGTGGCTCAGTCTCCGCAGGATTCCATCGAAAATCTGCACAGAGGACTTTTGTCTCTGCTAGTTTGAGTATAAAAACAACGGAAAACCAACAGACACCATGAGAACAGAGCATGTATGAACGTAGCCTAAATGTGTTTATTACGCAAGTTTGTCAACTTAAATTTTCAGTTAACTTTTGCCAAAAGGGGACCTGTCAGTATCTTTGTGCCCCCAGAAACACCATCCACAGAAAAATAGCTATTCTATATGAAAATTATGTCCTTCAAGTGAAGGGCAAGTTAACAGTGAAGCTCTGAACCCCCCAACTTGACCCCTCTTTTGTGATTGATGTCCAACTGCTAGACTAGGGCTGAAGGACAACGGTCACATTGGAATTGAATAAAAGTTTTTTCCTATGGCTGTCAGCAGCGGAATGTTAATATAAAGACATAGGGGGGGGGGCAACACATGAGAAATATTATGAGGTACTGATGGTAGTTTGGTGGTTGAAAAGAAGCTGATAGGTTCTCTTTAACTTCGTTGATTAAACAACACAATGGGGCAGAGTTATTAAAAATGTTGAAATGCAAAACTGTCTTAGTTGCCCATAGCAAACAATCACAGCATGACTTTCAGTTTTCTGAAACAGAATATAAAATGAAAGCTTTACCATGATTGGTTGCTATGGGCAACTAAGGTGGCATTCACGCTATGGTTATTAGTGTCCATTGCTAGCATCCGTTACAAAATGTTAACAACAGACACTAACAGATCCATCATAAATCCGTTAGAAACCCCATGAAGTTCAATGGGATTTGATCTGTTGTAGTGTTCGTTTTCACCAAATCCGTCATGTTTAGCGGACATAATAACGCAGGGCGCAAGACTTATGACAGACATTAAGCTTCTCCGTTCACACAGCCATATTAGGGCTTAATGTTTGCGGGACAAATTGTTCATAATGGTACCATTTATTATTCTGTACAACATACTGGGAAGCTGGAAAAAAATTCAGAATTTTTACATCATTTACTCTGCAGCCAGTATGACATGTCACCTGTATTCTATGTTTTGGTACAATTGCAGGGACACCAAATTTATATAGTTTTTTTTTACATTTTATCTAGAGATGAGCGAATCAATTCTGCAGAAGTGGAATTCGATCCAAATTTCAGGAAATTATGGCCATAAAAAAGATTAACCCTGGAAAACCCCTTTAATATGCCCCACACAGTTTAATGTCCCCCCACAGGATGTTAGCCCCCATCACTGCTCCCACACAATATAATGACCCCATCACTGTTCCCCATACAGTTGGGGGACCAGTGAAGAGGCCACTATGTGGCGGGACCAGTGAAGTGACCATAGAAAAATTTGGTCCAGACAACCCCTTAAAAGAGGTTGTCCATAAACTGGAATGACCACTGTGTTGCCCGTCAGGGAGGTGTAAAAATAAGAAAATGAAAAAAAAAAAAAGCATACTCACATGTCCCCAGCACCCCGTTGTCCCCTGCCTGTGTCTGTTCGGTCTCATGTCGGCGCCTCATTTCTGGAAATCCTGTACCTAATTGGTCTTAGTGATCACATGAGGTGCAGGACTCCCAGCAAGGAGTCGCCGGCATGAGACTGAATGGACACTGGCAGTGGACAACAGAGCGCCGGGGACAGGTGAGTATGCTTTTTAATTTACTTATTTTTTACTTTACACCTCCCGCCAGCTACATGGGTTGCTCCAATTCCTGGACAACCTCTTTAAAGGATTTATCCATCTTTCTAATATTGATGGCCTGTCCTTAGTATAGGCCATCAATATTACATCTGCGATGATACAACAGCCAGGACCTCTGCAGATCAGCTTTTCCAGGACAGTGCGGATACAGGTAAAGGTAACAATTCTTGGAGCCACGATGTTCACTTGCCATACAAGGTGTAGCAGTAGGTTTAGATAGTGCAGTGGTGCACATGGTATAGTGGGTGAGCAGCATGGCTCCCGGCATGTCATTACCTTTAGGCGCCCTGTCTCGGTACCGCTGATCTGCAGGGGTCCTGATGGTGGGCCCCTAGAAACAATTCCACTGGTGGGCCCTAGACATCCCATTCCGACACTGCTCCCAAGGTAGAGCTAAAGCTGCACAGGACCGTGTACACATTAACTATTACGTACTCAGAATCTGCATACCTGCTATTACAGAGGATATATGGGACTGTGACTGAAGTACTGCACTACTTGTAAGAAGTGTAAAAGGTGCACTGCCATTTACTACCAAAGAGACTGTTATATATGTACTTTGCCTTACAAGAGGTGTTCCTAGTAAAGTTCTTTAAAACCGTTGTTACTGGACTCTTTGTCACAGAAGTCATTCCAGCCTGTGCTCTGCAGAAAGGTAACAGCTGAATTGAAAGGGGTCCATGTGTGTGACAGGGGAACAGGGTTGTAGATCACTCAGGCCAGTGACACAACTGTGACTACTACCCCCATTAGCCCTGCACTACCACCACCATCATGCATCACCTTGCTCACGCAATGTCGCCTTGCCACTCTGTAGACATCTATGTGGAATCGACAGACGACGGTGTAAAAGGAGTGCGCTCTTTCACGCTACTGTAGGATGTTGGGCCTCTGCACAGTTCTTTCTACCTGGCACTAACATGGACCTGTAAGGCTGGGTTCACATTTGAGTTATAAGAAACTAATAATAATTCTCAAATCAATCAAGTCAAAAAATAGTCAAAATTAATCTTTAATAAACAAAAAAGTCCAATTCATAATATTGCCAAGTTAAAAACAATTAAGAACAAGTAAAAACACACAAACAAACATTGTGGTCCAATGTGGTACACAGAGATGGCATACAATGACAAGATTAGGCAGTATAATAAATTCATATATAAATAAGAAAAATACCAAAACTGAGTAACTAAATAACACCAAAGTTGCAATAAATAAAAAGTGCAAGTGCAATGTGAAAATATGGAAATCAAGGAGTGTTTACCAGCTATGACCAAAACTTCATCACATATATTCCAATATAAACCACCTAGTTAGAATTAATACCTCCATATCATAACACCTGCGACCACATGGACCACCACCCCAACGCACGTTTCACGATAGCTTCCTCAGGGGGTGCTGGTTCAGTGGATAATGGAGACTTTTATAGGCGCAGCAAATGTTAGTAAGCTGTATTAGCTCAAAATAGAGCTCACCTGTGCTTTTTTACATGGCGCATGGGCCAAAAAATGGATCCCCACCGCATCACAACAAGCGTTCCGTGCTGTGGAACGCATATGCGTTCCACCAACACATAAAATGGTGCACGTCGCAATGAAGTGATGAAACCAAATGTTTGAAGCATGCGCACAACACCGGTGCATAGCGGCGGCCATCTAAACAGCAGAGAGGCTGATATGAAAGCTGGAATAGACCAGATCAATACAATAGGGCTCCCAATCCATCCTAATAATGAGTGGACATATAAAGAATATAATAATTGAAGACCAACGAATAAAGAAGAAAGAAAGAAATACAATAATTACACATATATGTTATGAGACAATGACAAACACGTGACATGACAAGAGAAACAAACATATTAGACACAACAGTGACACATATAATAAATAATATACAATATGTACTGTATATATATAGCTTATGTTATATGTATAAGTGAAGATTGAGTGACAAGTAGTAAAAATAAGCAAATGTGCAAATTATAAAAATATATGTGTGAAATGTAATGTGAAATAATAGTGAAATTGAATGAAAGAAAATAAAAATATGAATGAAATGTGTAAAGTGTGAGAAAAAAAAATATTTAAAAAAAATAAATAATAAACTACACTAATAACCACAAATGCAGTATATCCAAATAATTGTAAATCAATAAGGAACCACAACAATATCAATAATTATATATCTCCGCAAAAACGAAGCCGATGCACATGAAATAAAGTTACACATCTTCAGGACTCCTCATTTGTAGTAGATGCTGCAAAACCTATAAAAACCCAACAAGAAAATATAAGATATCTATATCTATATCTATATATATATATATATATGTATAAACATCAGAAATAATACATTATAACCACCAGAACCAACAAAAACTAAATAACTAATACAAAGATTAGAAAGAGTCAGGAGACTGATCCCCCACATTATAAAAATGGGGAAAAGGTAATCATTTCATTCAAACCCTTTGGGGCTACTGTCTGTAAGGTCGTGATCCATTTACACTCTTTCTGAGGGTGGATCCTTTTAATATTGCCCCCTCTGCTTCCCAAGACTACTTTATCAATACCTCTAAACTTCAATAATCTCCAATTACCTTGATGGAATTCTCTAAAATGACTCGGGATAGGCTTCAAGTTTTGTAATTTTTCAGGGTCCTGAATCTTCATTGCATTTTTTATATCTCTATATATGTTCCAAGATACGGACACGAAATTCATGTGAGGTAAGACCAACATATATCATTTCACATGGGCATATTGCATAATAAACAATGGCCATTGTTCTACAGGTGATCTGATGAACTATTTGAAACTCTCTCTTGCCAGATGAATCAAAAAACTTTGTTTTTCCATCGAGGAACAAGCACCACAATCCCCACAAGGATATAATCCTCATTTTGGACCCTGTGAACCAAAAATAAATTTGGTAGAAGGTGCAACATAATGGCTTTTGACTAACATATCTCTAAGATTACGTGATCTCCTAGGAGTCACAGAGGTATGGTGAGCAACTGCCATCCTAATATCCTCATCAGTATGTAAGATAGGTCAGAAACGTGCTAAAATTGAGTTCATCTCACGCCATTGTGCATGATATCTCGTAATGAATCTTATCTTATTATCTGTTTTCTCAAGAAATTTAGGTTTCAAAAGGGATGCCCAAGTGGTCATTTTGGCTCTTTCAAAACCGCGCTTGATATCCTGGCTATGATAACCTCTAGCATGAAATCTTTCCATCAAATCAGATGCTTGTTTTTCAAAGAGGTGATCTGACGAACAGATCCGTTTTACTCTTAAAAATTGGCCAGTGGGAATAGCTTTTAATGTCTCTATAGGATGAGAGGATTTTGCAAAAAGAAAAGAGTTAACTGATGTTTCCTTTCGGTATATGTCCGTCAAAATATTCCTGTCTACCGCTTTACTGATCCTCAGGTCCAAAAAATCTATTTCAGTCTGACTCCACTTTGAGGTGATGTGAAAGATCCTCAGTGCGCCAACACCCTCACACCTGAGACTTCCTTCATAAAAAACCACACTCACCGCCAGTGAGTGCTGGGTCCACAAGATAAATACAAGACAAGCTTTCTAAATTTTGTATATTTATTAACCCCTAAATGGGTCGGCATTAACATCTAACACATGCAGTTCAGAACAGATATGAAGATGTATACAAGCATTAACAGTTACTAGTTACAAGACACAGCGCATAAAATAAAAAGGGAATAAAGGTGAAATAATTACTTTACCACACATATCCTTGATGTGGTTCTGTAGTCCAACACTCACACATGCTCTGGTATGTGTGAATAACCAGTGGAGGCTCCTAGCAGCAGCATTCCAGCCTGCCTGCTCATCACAGTATATCCCAGTAGTCTCTTCTTTGTAGTTTCAGCACAGTCTCCTCCTCACTGACCTCTTACCTCATTTTTATAGCCTTGATTACACCACCCAGAATGAGGTCACCGGCAACGGCAAGTCTGGTTGACTAACACACTCAAGTCCAGATTCTTTGTAAGGAGATAGGATTAAGTGGAATGATACAATGCCTTCTATATGTTATCAACCATGTCTGATCAACATCCCAGGCTGAACAATGCAGGTGTATTTGATCACCCAGGGCTATGTAGGAATTCAATGGAGCCATTCTGAGATGGATACAAAGCCCTATTGTTACAACATACACCTAGGATTAGAGCTGCGCACATTATGAGTAAATGGAATTAAGAGGGAGATACGATACCCAGAGATCAAAATACATCTTTGAGTTATAGCCATATTTAAGTGGAATCATCACAGGTGATATGAATATTTAAATCGTTTGCATTGAGACTAATAATAAATTTATCCAAATTATCAAGAGTACCATGCCACACAAACATGATATTATGAATGAAATGCATCCATATAAGGATGGCTCCATCATCATAGCCTGGCATACTCATATCCTGCTCCTATAAACCAGGAAAGAGGCTGGCATATAACCAAGAGTTAGTTGATCAGCTTTGGCCCCGTAACTATCCAAATAAGTGAAGTGTGCAGTGGTTCTAATAGAGACGCCTGTCATGTCCGTGTCATTCGAACTCACAGTATTGTTTAACTACCACAGTAGGCTCCCTATGCGTGTTACTGCAAGGCCCAGTGTTCTACACCACTATATAGGCTCTCTGAAGCTAGTAAATAGGTGTTTTTTAGCAATATTCACTGCGAAGTATAGTACAGACCAAAAGTTTGGATACACCTTCTCATTCCAAGAGTTTTCTGTATTTTCATGACTATAAAAATTGTAGATTCACACTGAAGGCATCAAAACTATGAATTAACACATGTGGAATTATATACTTAACAAAAAAGTGTGAAACAACTGAAAATATGTCTTATATTCTAGGTTCTTCAAAGTAGCCACTTTTTGCTTTGATTACTGCTTTGCACAGTCTTGGCATTCTCTTGATGAGCTTCACGAGGTAGTCACCTGAAATGATTTTCCAACAGTCTTGACGGAGTTCCCAGAGATGCTTAGCACTTGTTGGCCCTTTTGCTTTCACTCTGCGGTCCAGCTCACCCCAAACCATCTCGATTGGGTTCAGGTCTGGTGACTGTGGAGGACAGGTCATCTGGCGTAGCACCCTATCACTCTCCTTCTTGGGCAAATAGCCCTTACACAGTCTGGAGGTGTGTTTGGGGTCATTGTCCTGTTGAAAAATAAATGATGGTCCAACTAAACGCAAACCAGATGGAATAGCATGCCGCTGCAAGATGCTGTGGTAACCAAGCTGGTATTCCTTCAATTTTGAATAAATCCCCAACAGTGTCACCAGCAAAGCATCCCCACACCATCACACCTCCTCCTCCATGCTTCACGGTGGGAACCAGGCATGTAGAGTCCATTCGTTCACCTTTTCTGCGTCGCACAAAGACACGGTGGTTGGAACCAAAGATCTCAAATTTGGACTCATCAGACCAAAGCACAGATTTCCACAGGTCTAATGTCCATTCCTTGTGTTCTTTAGCCCAAACAAGTCTCTTCTGCTTGTTGCCTATCCTTAGCAGTGGTTTCCTAGCAGCTATTTTACCATGAAGGCCTGCTTCACACAGTCTCCTTTTAACAGTTGTTGTAGAGATGTGTCTGCTGCTAGAACTCTGTGTGGTATTGACCTGGTCTCTAATCTGAGCTGCTGTTAACCTGCGATTTCTGAGGCTGGTGACTCGGATGAACTTATCCTCTGCAGCAGAGGTGACTCTTGGTCTTCCTTTCTTGGGGCGGTCCTCATGTGAGCCAGTTTCTTTGTAGCGCTTGATGGTTTTGGCCACTGCACTTGGGGACACTTTCAAAGTTTTCAAAATTTTTCGGACTGACTGAACTTCATTTCTTAAAGTAATGATGGCCACTCGTTTTTCTTTACTTAGCTGCTTTTTTCTTGCCATAATACAAATTCTAACACTCCATTCAGTAGGACTATAAGCTGTGTATCCACCTGACTTCTGAACAACACAACTGATGGTCCCAACCCCATTTATAAGGCAAGAAATCCCACTTATTAAACCTGACAGGGCACACCTGTGAAGTGAAAACCATTTCAGGTGACTACCTCTTGAAACTCATCAAGAGAATGCCAAGAGTGTGCAAAGCAGTAATCAAAGCAAAAGGTGGCTACTTTGAAGAACCTAGAATATAAGACATATTTTCAGTTGTTTCACACTTTTTTGTTAAGTATATACAGTGCTGGCCAAAAGTATTGGCACCCCTGCAATTCTGTCAGATAATACTCAATTATTTCCAGAAAATGATTGCAATCACAAATGCTTTGGTAATAATATCTTCATTTAATTTGTCGTCAATGGAAAACCACAAAAAGAATTGTCAAAAAGCCAAATTGGATATAATTCCACACCAAACATAAAAAAGGGGGTGGACAAAAGTATTGGCACCCTTTGAAAAATCATGTGATGCTTCTCTAATTTGTGTAATTAACAGCACCTGTTACTTACCTGTGGCACATAACAGGTGGTGGCAATAACTAAATCACACTTGCAGCCAGTTGAAATGGATTAAAGTTGACTCAACCTCTGTCCTGTGTCCTTGTGTGCACCACATTGAGCATGGAGAAAAGAAAGAAGACCAAAGAACTGTCTGAGGACTTGAGAAGCAAAATTGTGAGGAAGCATAAGCAATCTCAAGGCTACAAGTCCATCTCCAAAGACCTGAATGTTCCTGTGTCTACTGTGCGCAGTGTCATCAAGAAGTTTAAAGCCCATGGCACTGTGGCTAACCTCCCTAGATGTGGACGGAAAAGAAAAATTAACGAGAGATTTCAACGAAAGATTGTGCGGATGGTGGCTAAAGAACCTCAACTAACATCCAAACAAGTTCTAGCTGCCCTGCAGTCCGAGGGTACAACAGTGTCAACCCGTACTATCCGTCGGCGTCTGAATGAAAAGGGACTCTATGGTAGGATACCCAGGAAGACCCCACTTCTGACCCAGAGACATAAAAAAGCCAGGCTGGAGTTTGCCAAAACTTACCTGAGAAAGCCAAAAACTTTTTGGAAGAATGTTCTCTGGTCAGATGAGACAAAAGTACAGCTTTTTGGGAAAAGGTATCAACATAGAGTTTACAGGAAAAAAAAGAGGCCTTCAAAGAAAAGAACACGGTCCCTACAGTCAAACATGGCGGAGGTTCCCTGATGTTTTGGGGTTGCTTTGCTGCCTCTGGCACTGGACTGCTTGACCGTGTGCATGGCATTATGAAGTCTGAAGACTACCAACAAATTTTGCAGCATAATGTAGGGCCCAGTGTGAGAAAGCTGGGTCTCCCTCAGAGGTCATGGGTCTTCCAGCAGGACAATGACCCAAAACACACTTCAAAAAGCAATAGAAAATGGATTGAGAGAAAGCACTGGAGACTTCGAAAGTGGCCAGCAATGAGTCCAGACCTGAATCCCATAGAACACTTGAGGAGAGATCTCAAAATGGCAGTTTGGAGAAGGCACCCTTCAAATCTCAGGGATCTGAAGAAATTTGCCAAAGAAGAATGGTCTAAAATTCCAGCAGAGCATTGTAAGAAACTCATTGATGGTTACCGGAAGCGGTTGTTCGCAGTTATTTTGTCTAAAGGTTGTGCTACCAAGTATTAGGCTGAGGGTGCCAATACTTTTGTCCGGCCCATTTTTGGAGTTTTGTGTAAAATGATCAATGATTTGACTTTTTTTCATTCTCTTTTGTGTTTTTTCATTGCAAGCAAAATAAATGAAGATATTATTACCAAAGCATTTGTGATTGCAATCATTTTCTGGAAGAAATTGAGTATTTTCTGACAGAATTGCAGTGGTGCCAATACTTTTGGCCAGCACTGTAATTTCACATGTCTTAATTCATAGTTTTGATGCCTTCAGTGTGAATCTACAATTTTTATAGTCATGGAAATACAGAAAACTCTTGGAATGAGAAGGTGTGTCCAAACTTTTGGTCTGTACTGTAATTCAGATCAAAGTCAATTTTTTTGGAACTTCGAACGAACTGCCGAAACGAACTTTTGAGAAATTCTCTCATCTCTAATTTTAACCCATTAACAAAAATCCAAAACTTTGCAAAAAATTTTTTTTCTTAAAGTCGCCATATTCTGACACACATAAATTTTATATAGTTCCGTGTATGGGGATGCATAGGGCATCTTTTTTTGTAGGTGTACTTTTAGTTATACTATTTTGGGGAATGCCTATTGCTTTGATCATTTTTTATTAAAATTTTTATCAGAGGTGAAACAGTGAAAAAACGTTGATTCGGCACTTTTTTTTTTTTTTTTTCCTGCTACACCGTGTTCACTGTATGGGAATAATATTTTTATAGGTTTGTAGACCGGGTCTTGAACCCCCAGTGGGTCTGATCACTAATGCAATGTGTTACAATGCTAATTGCAAAATATCGGCACTTAAATGGCAAATACAAATGAATGGCAGACAAGCCTGGGAGTCTTCAATAGGCTCCTAGCTGTCATGCCAACAGGATGTGGATCTCGCTCCGGGTGCCAGCGATCCACCAGCAAAATGGCAGCGCCCACGTGCCGCGGTTAAAATGGCGCCTCAGTCAGCTTTGACTGAAGTGCTGGGGGAGTTCACACCCAAAATCAGAATGGGCATTGATAGCCTCCATATTTAAGTACCATATTTAAATATGGTGGCCTCCATATTTAAGTACTTGACATCCGCCGTCCTATTAGTGTCAGTTAATGTCTGTTAATGTCCGTTATGATAGGAGTCCATTTCTTTTTTATTTAAACAGACCCTATCAGGATGCACATAAAATGGTAGTGTGAATGCCCCCTAAGACAATTTTGCTTTTAGAACAATGAATTATACTGACAATTAGTAACTAGAGATAGGCCAGCCAATTCATCATGAACCAGTTTCAACCTGGATATTCCAAATTGTTCAGTATTTAATTAAAACAAATAAATGCCGATTTGTCTGACAGCCTCTCAGACAATAGAAAGTGGTAGGTGGACACCTTACAGTGCTGATGTCATATACACTATATAAGGTTCTGTGGGCTTGAACATGAGTCATTAAGTAATGGTGGAGATAGTGAAGGGTCTGTGTTTCATCTCACTGCATCCTACAGAGCACAGTTCTGAAAAGCTTACAACTGCAAGCAATAGTAATAGGAGAAGAATTAAGCATTAAGAATTATAAACAATTACAGGCAGACTAGTGATAGAAATAATAGGAATGAGGAAGCAGATCTGATTTGCTGTATACAGAGTGTTTAAACATACTTTTTACTGACAGTCAGTCCTGCAGCTCCTGTTAGTGAAAAATCTTTTGTTTTTTTGGGGGCAAGATCATTTTTTTTCATTAAATTCATTCATACTGCTGTTCTAACAGCAAAGAGCTTATTCTGCCTGCGACAATCTGAAAAAAAAAGTGTATATTTTTTGTTGCTGCTCATATACACAAAATCACAGAGGATGTGTATCCATTCCTCTATTCAAATATGGATCACAGATTGGAATGATCAAACAAAAAATAAATAAAACTTAGCATTTAGTAATACTCATAAAAAGTGGATATACCACCAAAAGTGTGAGCTAATCGCAGATGAATCGGCCCTGAGTGTAGGTAAAATGTGTGTACCGGACTTCAGAACAAACAGACCTCAACTGCACCCATGATCTGATTCCTTGACCTGCATACTCAAAAAATGGTTCAGTTATTAGTCAATCCCCCAGTATCAAACCTTCCACACCAACAGGAAAACCATGAACCACTATTTTACAGTGTCGGATCCCTTCTATGGGGACTAGTACATATCTCACAACAGTGCAGTGATTACTCTGTGTCTCAAACTTAGATGTTTGACATAGGACTGTGACGGGATGGTTTGAACTCTGAGTCTTTGCCAATCAGTCACTATCTTACCTAGTCCCAAACTCACATGCCTATCCCTAGGAGGCCTCAATACTCTGTGAGATAAAAGAAAACGTTCAATGACGTAGCTACTACTATGTCTCGAAACACTCGGACCCCAATTCTGGATTTATGTTCCAAATATGAGACATAGATACCACTGTGTAGGAGTGAGAGGTATCTACCCCACACCCTCTCAAATACTTTAGATGGTAGTGTAGAGATGACATTGGAAACCCCTATATATGATCAAATACCTTCCAGAAAAGTGCTGGAATCTCCACTAAGCTAGTTTCAGCCGTGAGATGTATAAACCGCTGAGAATAAACTATAGTAAACCTAATTAAGAAGCTCAACGCGTTTCCCCCACCAGTGGGCTCTAGTGGGTTCATCAGGAGCCATGAACATAGTTCAGCAATTATCTACCAGAGGACTAGCCTTGCCTCTCCTGTCATGGATCCTGCCCATCTGTCATATGCAGTAATCCTGATTATAAATTCAGGGAGCAGCAGCTAGAGTCCCTATATAACAGAGGACCAGCCTTGCTTCTCCTGTCAAGGATCCTGCCCATGTATCAAACACAGTGATCCTGACTATAAATAAGCACAGCAGTTATTCCCTTCTGTACACCCCCTCCTGATAAATAGGGGAGCTTAGATATAAATAACAGCGATGAAGATGTAGTTAAAACTGCAATTCCTGGAGCTCTGCTGGTGAGCTCCAGTGCTTAAGAGGTCAGCACACCCCCTCCTGATAAATAAGGGAGCTTAGATGTGATTGACAGCGGTGAAGATGCAGTTAAAACTGCAATTCCTGGAGCTCTGGTGGTGAGCTCCAGTACTTCAAGTGGTCAGCCATATACACAGTATTGAAGCCTGCTCAAATCTAAAAAATATCCATTATTTAAGCATTTCTTTTGTTGTTAACCCAATATGCTGTCTGACAGCCTGTATTAATCTAAAACAAACCTATTTCTCTCAACAGTGTGATGCAGCCTGCTAATATTAAAAAAATCTCTGTTTGTTAAAGGGTTGGGTTTTTATGTTTTTCAATATACATAAAAACGGCCTAAAAAAATTTATAAGCTGAGTGATGCAGTTCTAATCTAATAATACTCACTGACCAGGTAACCCTTTTAGTACTTTGCTTTTTTTTCATGGAATAGTTTTTTGTTTGTAAAAATAAATAAATAAATAATACACACAGTGTCAGAATTGTTGCCGATCACTATTATAATTAAGCAGTGTGCAGTAAAATGACAGGGAAGGGGACAGGTAAAAGGAGGGGAACGAGTAAGCAAATGTGCAAGTACTAGTAATAAGAATGTGGATGGCAACAGCAACAGTACTTCTGGTCTTGACAGCCCTGCCAGTAGCTACAGTGTGGTCATATTTCCTGAGAATAAAGACATTTTTGAAAGCAGTGAACCACAAAGATTGAGTCAGGGTTCTGTATGTTTCTCCTCAACACGTAATTTAAGCAGGAGCACGCAAGGGGTGTGATTCACGCCCCCATGCCGGACACTGCACTTCTGACATTACAGAGTTTCAATAGCACATCATGCACCAAAATTATCTGTTCTTATTGCTAGGGAACGGTGAGGGTTAAAAAGAAAATTACAACTGTGCTGGAATCAGTGGAGTGGTGCCTATTAACAGATGCTAAGCACTCTTTAACTCCCACCTGCCGAAGTGGAATCTACTGCATTTCACTGATGACAGTATCAATGGAAAATACCTAGCCACCATTATTTGTATAGGAAAGTTGTCCCTGCTTGATATTGCCATGTGGGCCTCTCCTTGTAAATGTCCATGTTGGGAAAGGTGCAGGCCACAGTCAATACATGGAGCAGCAATTATTGTGACTAAATTGTCAGTACACTATTTGATGCACACGTGAATCCATAAAGAGTTCTTTTTGAGTGACTTTTTCGTTCACTAAATTTTGTATTACTTTTTAAAATGGCAGGCACACAGAAACAAAATTTAAAAAACGGAGTGTATACCAGGTTGCTGTCATAAAGGACCCCTGGAAAACCAATTACCCGTAAAACTAATCCCTACTTTCCATGGCGTCTTCATGACAGCACCACAGGAACAGTACCAGATTACTGCAGGCAGGGGGGACTATAGCTTGTAGGACTTTACAACCAAGACTAGAATCCTGTTTGGACAGAACATCAAGTCTATAATGCCTGATAAAGGTTTGAAAGGTCAACCAAGTGGCAGCTCTACAAATTTGGTTTATTGTAGCTTCTCTTCTTTCTGCCAATGAGGAGGATACCACCCTGGTTTTTTTTTTTTTTTTGCATTAAAAGTTTTTATTGAAGTTTTGCAATAAAAGTAAAACAACATAAACCACAGCTGAAGATGGGAGGAGGGGAGAGTTTGAATGGATGGAGAGGAAAGCGGGGGGGGGGGGGGGGGGGGGGGGGGTTAGAGGGTGAGGGGAAAAGTAGTTACTCTGACGCAGCAGAATCAAACAGCAAAATAAAACAAAGAAGGTATACCAAAGGTTAAACATTATAAAATGGGCAACCTACAAAGACAGAGAGAATACTGATGTAAGGGGGGGGGCATCTACCCACCACAGAGCCAGGGGAACCGCTGAGGAGTGGGGGCAGAGAGAAATCAGAGGGAAAAACGGCTGGAAGTTTCAGGAGAAGGGAAAGAGAGAAGCAAAAAAGGAGTAGAAAGGGAAACAGGAGGGAGAGGAGATAAAGGCGGACTGAAAATCAGTGGAGTAGTAGAAAGCATCTCAGAGGAGCCACGTCTGCTGATGGGCCCTGTCATCCTGCTTCAGTTCAGAAAGCAGGTATTCCATACTATGTATGCAGAGTAGTTCCTGTAGCCAGGACACAAGAGAGGGGGTGATTGGTACTTCCACAGCCTGGGAATGATAGTTTGAGCCGCTACTAACATGAATCTGAGTAACCTGCCGGTGTGTTTTCTAAACTTCCTGGGGAATATGGAAAGGAGGAGAGGAACAGGGTCATCCTCCAGAGTGATACCAGTGACTGTCCGAATAATACGTCGGACATCCATCCAAAAATGGTGCAGGTGGGAACATCCACACCAGATGTGCGCCATCGTACTCCGATCAGTGTTGCATCTCCAGCATCGATCCGAAGTGGAGGGAAAGATTTTGTGAAGGATAGAGGGAACTCTGTACCAGCACAAAAGAACTTTGTAACTGGTTTCCTGCGCCTTACAAGAAATTGAAAACTTGTGGCACAGCTGGAAGGCAGAGGACTAATCATCTGGTGGGAACGAAACCGCCGACTCCCGCTCCCAACTCCCCATAAAAGCTGGCAATCGATCAGCAGAGTCCTCTAGCACCATACTATAGACAAGCGAGATGGCATGAGATGGGGCTACTGAGGAGAAACAAAAGCCGTTCAAAGGGTAACAGTGTCTTATGTAGGTCGTGTGATTTCTTGATGGAGGTGTAAAAGTGGCTATATTGAGTGTACTGCCAATAAGAGGTGGTAGTGTCAGATCCTGACGGGATCAGCTATGAAAGGGGTAGGAAAGAGGAGGTCGAGATTACCTGATGGAAGCGAAGTGGCGGCAATTCCGGTATGTGGGAGAGGAAAGCAGAGCGCAGGGCAGTGGGAAGTCTTGGTTACCTGAGACAGGAGTCAGACAGCTATCATTTTTGAATAGACACCTAACAGCACTATAGAGGCAACAGGCCCCGAGAACTTGGCGTGTGATATAGGGGAGAGATTGAGATGTGCTATCCGACCAATGGTGCCAAGGTGAAGCAGTGAGAGGGAGCAGGCTCAGAGACCTCTCCAGGGCAACCCAGAGCTTGGAGTGGGCAGAATGCAGTGGTCGCTGCCCGGTAGCAACCAAGGCAGTCCGGAACCACCAATTCCCCTCCCTGTTTGGGCCTGAAGATAGAGTGCTTTGCAATGCATGGGAGCTTCAAGTCCCAGATAAATTTAGTGAATGTCTTCTGGAGTGCAGTGAAGAAGGTTTTAGGCAAGATGATGGGGATAGTTTGAAGAAGGTATAGGAGTCTGGGGAGTATGTTCATCTTCTGCAGGTTGATTTGACCCAACCAGGAGAAACCCTTGGTGTCCCAGCAATCAAGATCAGACTGAAAGGTACATAGAAGAGGCAGAAAGTTCAGTGAGTATGTGTTCACAATGTCACTGGGGAGTTGTACTCCCAGATACTTAATTGCTTTCAGAGACCAAGAGAAGGGAAAGGAGGAACAAAGGTTGTGGACCAGTGCCTCCGGCAGAGAAACATTTAGGTCAGTGCTCTTGGATAAATTGATTTTGTAATTACTATAGTAACTGTAGGTAGCGAGTTCGCGGAGGAGAGACGGGATAGAAGTTAGCGGCTGAGTGATAAAAAGTAAGACGTCATCTGTGAATGCCGAGATTTTAAAGTGGAGATTATGAACACGGAGGCCCCGTATGTCCAGGTTACGGTGAATCGTCACAAGGAGATGCTCCATGACTAGGGTGTACATCATCGGGGAGAAAGGGAAGCCCTGTCGGGTACCATTATGGATGGTGAGCGGGGAGAAAAGAACATCATTGACGTGTACTTGTGCCTGTGGGGAGTCGTAGAGGGCTCTAATATGGGTGATCATTGTAGGACCTAGGCCTATTTGGGAGAGAGTGGCTTCCACAAACTTACAGTCAACCCTATTGAAAGCTTTCTCTACATCCAATGATAGAAACATCATAGGGGTATGCGAGCGTTGAGCATGATGGATCGCAGAAAAGGCCTTCAAGGTATTATCCTGAGCCTCTCTAAGGGGTATAAAGCCCACCTGGTCAAGGTGCACTAGGTCCTCCATATGGTGACGCAATCTGTTGGCAAGAAGGTTAGTGTAGAGTTTCACGTCAGTGTTAATAAGGGAAACAGGACTATAACTAGGGCATAGCAGTGGATCCTTACCCTCCTTGGGCAATACCAAGATATGGGAATGGAGGAAGAAGGAAGGGAAGGGGGTCTCTGGTGAGACACAGTTGAAATCCCAAAGCAGAATGGGAGCAAGGCCAGATTGCAGGGTTTTGTAGAAAGGAGCCATGAAGCCATCTGGACCTGGGCTCTTGCCCGTCGGCAACATGGGGATTCCCAGCTCAAGTTCCTGGGGGGTGAAGGATGTCTCCAGACAGGCAATATCATCTGGCTGCAGAGAGGAGAGGGCCGTATCAGTAATGTATTGTGGAAAGGAGAGCAGTGGATCAGGTTTCGGGTTAGAAGTAAGGGGGGTTGGGATCATAGAGGGACCCATAGTAGTCACAAAATGCTGCGGCTATGTTCGCAGTCAGATCAGAGATATTACCCAAGGGGCGTTTAATGGCCATGAGTGGTTACCTGTCACTCCTAAACTGCTTGTGCTAGAAGACGACCCACCTTGAACCCCATTCATAGAACGAGAGCTGCCTCAGCTAGTGGAGTCGCTGTTGCTTGTGCTCGAGCAAGCATCTGATCTCTTGGCAGGTAGCAGTCAGAGAGGCCAGGGTAGATTCTTGAAGGGTTTGTTTGTGCTGGGCCTCCAAGGTAGCTAAGTCTTGAAGAAGTGAGTTGAGTTTCAACCCCGCATCCCTCTTGAGCTTAGCTATGTGTTTCATCAGTACCCCTAGGAGGACACATTTAAGGGCTTCCCACTGTATAGGGGAAGCAGTGGTATTACTAGAAAGATCCAGCACAAAATTGTGAGATTGTGAGTTTGAGATCAGCCAGGTGTTGATCATCGAGCAAGAGCGACTCATTCAATTTCCAAAAGGCAGAGCGTGGTCCGGGAGTGAGAAGCTTGAATGAGCACAAGACAAGAGAGTGGTCAGAAAGAAAGGCTGTACCTATCCTAGCCTGAGAGACTTCGGGAAAAAGCAAATGGGAGTTGAAAACATAGTCTATACTACTACAGGAATTGAGGTTATGTGAATAATAGGTAAAGTCTTTGTCTGCGGGGTGGAGAATTCGCAAGGCATCACACAGCAACAGAGTGGAGAAGTTTACGGAATTTATTCAGGGAGTTATAAGGAGCTTGTGTTCTGCCGGCAGAAGTGTCAAGGAGAGGGTTGATAGCAAGGTTGAAGTCACCACATAAAATGAGGCGACTTCGGGCAAAAGTTTGAAGGGCAGTTAAAGGTAGAGATAAGGAAGGGAATCTGGTTAGATTTGTGCCTCTTGCATACAAAGAATGTGGACCTGCCACTTGTGAGCACCATATAGGATCTGAGATCGCTTATCAGGAGTATTTCACTCCTTAACATTAAGGGATGAGATGGTGATGCCGTCATCTGGAATAGGGGGAAGGAGGGAAAGAAGAGAATGAAAGCCACGTAACAAGGAAAGAGAAGTGAGGGGTATGTAGGAGAGATCGAAAAGATGAAGGAGACAGGGAGAGTGAGAGAGTCAAGAATGGGAAGAAGAGGAATACAGTTAGCAGAGGGCAAAGAGAACGCCCTCGATGGGACTACCAGGCGGAAGCACAAGTCTCCTGGTGGTCCCGCACAACGGGAGCCTCACTATGTGTGGAGGTAAAAGGTAGGATACGTGCTAGGCAAGTGGGAAGTGAGAGAAAAATAGAAACCAAACCAAAAGGAGAAAGAAGCTAACCCGGCTCAAATAGAGAAACAACTGAAAAGAAATGTGAACAGCAATAAATGCATAGTAATGAAAACATAAATGCGGGCAAATTAGGCAGCAAAAGAACAAGTAAGAGTTAAAGTCCAGCAGACTTTAAACTGCTCCAATTCAGACACCCTTTGTTGTAAGTCCACAATTTTGGTTTTGACCACCTGCAAGTCTTGATGCCAAGCTCATTTCAGATCAGAGGCTAGGTCATACATATCCCTTTTGGTGGGGAGCAGGGCTTGTAGTTTTGGATGTTCCTGAAGGTTGTTAACCGCCTCCTCTGGCGGAGGTAACTGAGATACAAAAGAAGGCAGCACAAGACGACTGGCTGTGGATGCAGGATGCACCCTTGGCATCTTCCTACAGGTGACAGGCGGCTCTGCTTCATCCTCTGAGGAAAGGTCAGATTCTGACTGTCAGTGGCGGGAAAGTTGGAACAGGGACTTCTTTGAAGGGGGCTAGGCAGTGTCCTTTGGGTGCACTACTGCACAAGAGGAGCAAAATCTGGAGGTTAGAGGAGCATTTGGAGAGTCCAGGGGGGCTCTCCTGTCCCCTCTGAATCCCCAGGGGCTATTTGGACATAAAAGACAAGCAGCGCCAAATGCACTGCTGATCGCTGCAGGGAGCAGGGAGACCGCCACTCAGCGCCCGCTGTCGGTGAGAGGGGAGCCAGCGATTGAGTGGGGAGAGTCGGTGAAGCAGCCTGGAGCAGTGGAGTACGGCGGGACCCAGCTCCTGGAGCTGCTGGGCCTGCAGGAGCAGGGAGGAAAATACAGCACAGGCTTTCAGCGCCGGTGAGGGAGCACATGAGTGCAGTAATGGCAGCGCCTGGGCCTCCAGACCAGCATCGCTATCCAACAAGCTCTGCAGGTCCCCGAGGGGGATGAAGCAGTTGGAAATTGAACCCTCCTGTGACAGGGAGGGAGCAGGGTCCCCTACATGCTTTTCATTGCGGTTTTTGCCCATAGTTGCTACTGAAATCACCTGTTAAGCCAGGGCACCAGGGACAGCCACTAAAACTTGCTGCCGGAACTATGCCCAGCCACGCCCCCAGTTGATTGTTTTTTATTTCTTCCATAGGACATGCTAGATCAAGGATTTTATCCATCTAGACAGCATGCTCTTTGTAGATTTTTTACCCTTATTTGTACCTGCAAAGACAGCAAATAGCTCTTTTCCGTAAAAATTAAAATCTGATTTTTCTAAATAGTACAGGACCGCTCTCCTCACATCCAGACAATGAAAGTCCTGTTCTTAGGAATTTTTAGGGTCTGGGCAGAATGATGGTAATCTCTTGATTCCTATGAAATGCAGAAGACACCTTGGGAATAATGGAGGGATCTAATTTTAGTACTTGTCATCTTGTCTTTGTAATGTATCTTTTTTGTCAGTACTGGAACCCTACAAATTGTACAGTGCTGCGGAATATGTTGGCGCTATATAAATAAAAAAAAATATTATTATTATTATTATTATTATCTAGCATGGTCTCAATCTGGAGATGGCCTTTATAAATCTTTTTTCTCTTTCTATGTTCTGCAAACCAGATATTATAGAAACAACCTAGAGCAGAAACTTGTACCTTAAGGGTACTAGTGTTTTGTTAAATCCCGCCTGCAGAAAGTCCAATATTTTTTCTATATTAGGTGAAAAGACATTAGGAACCTCCGAGCTGTGCCAAAAACAAAACCTCTTCCATATTTTGTTATAAATAGTAGAGGTTACTTTACTCCTCCTTACTTGCTCCTTAGGATGGACCTTTCAGGATCCAGGCTGACAGATTCAACTTCTGTAGATCTGGATGACCGTGGGATAGCAGGTCTGTTCTGAGAGTAAGAGGGACTGGATCTTTCAGGGATAGATGTTTCAATACTGGAAACCAGCGTCTCTTGGGCCAGGATGGGACAATTAATATTAGTTTAGTCTTTTCCTTTATTAGTTTTTTCAACATTAATGGAATTAGCTTAATTGGTGGAAAGGCATATGCTAATTCTATTCCCCAGCTCTGAGACAATGTGTCTATTGCTCGGGCCTGATCTTCCCTGCCTATTGAGAAGAACTGGTCCACTTTGGCATTTTCTCTTGAGGCGAAGAGCTCTACCAACAGAAAGCCCCACTTTTCTGTCAACTGAAGAACTCACTCTTTGTTTAAGGACCAAGCCCCTGGATCTACTTTCCTGCTACTGAGAAAATCAGCTGTTAGATTCTCTGTGCCATTTACCAATGAAAGGGAAGGAACATATACCTCCGCCCAGCTGAATATTTTGGAGACTAGGAACTGGAGATGACTGTATTTTGTTCCACCTTGATGTCGCAAGAAGGAGACTCTGTGATGTTATCGGACATTATTTTTAAATGGGATCCCTTTAAGAGCAAACCGACTTCTTCAAAGTTTCCCAAACTGCTCTTAGCTCTTTGTAGTTTGAAGAGAATCCTTTTATCTGTGGAGGCCTGAGACTTTGAAGATATTTGTCTCCGATCGTCGCACCCCAACCTAGACTGCTTGCATCTGTCGTGATGACAATTTGAGGAGACAGGATCCATGGTACTCCTTTGCTCAAATTCTTCTGATCTGCAGGAAGCCCCGAAGGTGCGCCGCCCCATCCAGTGGTGCTGCATCCCCCGCACTTCTCTCTGCAATGATGACTTCGGCACCGCCAAGATGGCCGCCACAGTACTTCTCGTAGCGCAACTGTAACGTTGTAGTAATGCATGCCGGACGTTCCATAGGAGAATGGAAGAAGGACGCCAGGAGCAACCGAGAACCCCAGATAGGGGGAGCGTCTGTCAAAAGAGGAAGGCTGCAAGCTGACTCCCACCAAGCACCACCCAACCAGGGGCGCACCTCTAATGAGGCAAAGAAAGTGAGGCATCCGCCTCAGGTGGAACTGTCTGGGGGGGGGCGGCATTTTTTACTTTCTATTTACCGTAAACCAGCCCAGGAGAGGCCGCTTAAAAAAAAAAACAAAGCTGCGCGATACCTGTCCTGGGCTGGTTTACGAGATCTGTGTATCTCAGTGCAGGCAGCGATACAATGACCTCATCGCGCCTCCTACATTGAGATGCAGACGTCGCGGACAAGAAGAGGAGGCGGCTGCTCCATCATGGGATCGCAGGTAGGTGAGGATAACTTTTTATACATATATATATATATATCTAAATAGGCCGTTACCTGCTGGAGTAACCCCAACAGGTAAAGGCATATTTACTTATCGATCCCCGCACCTGCTGTGGCCGCCTTTGCTTCCCCTTCTGCTATGGGACACAGAAGGGGGAATCAGAAACGGCTGTGAGCGGCAGCGGGGATCGGTAAGTGAGGCCAAATACTACTATTATTATACTCTGGGGTATTTTCAGACCCTGGAGTATAATAATCGGAGACCCAGGGGAGGTGATAAACATAAAAACCAATGCTACTCACCTCTCCAGCGATCCGATGTTACTCCCAGCAGACTTCGGCCTTCTTTGGTGACGTCCTAGGTGTCACGTGGGCCAGGCTGACGTCATTATGTGGCGACGCCGGTCTGTGTGACATTGAAGAGAGTCGAAAGCAGGAAGTGCACCGGAGCCCAGGTAAGTAACACTGGTTTTTATGTTTGTCACCACCGGGTCTCCGATCATTATACTCTGGGGTCTGAAAAGACCCCAGAGTATAACAATAGTTCCTGGGTGGGTCACTATCGAGCATAATACCGTGTGCTGGGGCCACTATGGAGCATAATACCGTGTGCAGGGGCCACTGTGGGGAATAATACCGTGTGCAGGGGCCACTGTGGCGCATAATACCATGTGCAGGGTCCACTATGGGGCACAATACCGTGTGCAGGGGCCGTTGCGGGGCATAATACCGTGTGCAGGGGCCGCTGCGGGGCATAATACCGTGTGCAAGGGCCGCTGCGGGGCATAATACCGTGTGCAGGGGCCGCTGCGGGGCATAATACTGTGTGCAGGGGCCGCTGTGGGCCATAATACCGTGTAATACTGTATTAAAAAAAAAAACACCTACTCACCTGTCCCTTGTGCTCCGATGTCTCCCAGTGCAGTCTGGTTCTGCTGCTCTGGTGTTTTCTTCTGGCGGAAGTCCCCACCGCACATGATCACTGAGGTCGCTGACACAGGACATCATAGTGCTGTGGGGAAGAAAACACCGGAGCAGCAGGACTGGAACGCGCTGGAAGACACCGGAGCACCTTCCCCAGCCTCATATTAAAAAAGTGGTTATCCTGGACAACCCCTTTAAGGCGGCACTTGGGATTTATTAAAGGGGCTTTCCAGCTCATTTTTATTGATAATCTATCCTTAGGACAGATTATCAATAAGAGATCAGTGGACCCCGCCTCTGACCAGCTGTATGAAGGGGCCCAGGCGCCTGTTTATATCACTCCCTGTCTGTTTATAGTGACCGGGTGATGTAACATTACATGGCCGCTATGAGATGAATGACACTATGTAAACAAAGAAGCGGTCATGTCGCTTACACAGGTACTTTGGTTTTATTCAAACAGCTGATCAGTGGGGGTCCTGGGTTTTTGAGCCCCAGTGATTAGTTTATTAATGACCTGGAAAACCTTTTAATTAGTTAACACCTGGGGCATTAATAATAAGGGGCACTATTTATACAGGGTACACATGGACATTATTAATATAAAGATACATTTGGGAGTATTATTCATTATGGGGGGTTATATCATATATTTTATAATTGGGGTAGCAGCAGGATGGGTGTGCTGGTGAGGACAATGTGGGTCAGGTCCCTAGAAAAGTGAGGAGCCAAAGATGTCTGTGTTGCAAACTTTACAGAGACAAGTCACAGTTGGAAGAAGTGGTCATGGCTGTCCAAAGGGAAAAGAAGGGAAATGCTAAGGATTAGTCAGAGACGTCACCTGTAAGTCACAAAATATTACTGCCCAGTATTCACCTAAATGAGGATAAATACCTGATTGATGGGGATCTGTCTGCTGAGACCCCCACTGAGCCTGAGAATTGAGTTTTTTCCCCCACTGGGTGGGGATACAGCCTGGCCGCAGCCAGGCTGAATATAAGTGTGTCGCTCGGTGGATAGACGAACCTGCGTGGCTCTCATTCAACTTTGATGGGAGTGCCGAAGATACCCATACTCAGAACAGTACTCAGCTATCTGCGGCACTCCTAGTATAGAGAATGAGGCCATGTGGGCTTGTCCATTCACCAAGCAGAAGATGTGTGAAGTTACTTTCATTGTTAATGTTGTGTTGTTGATCTGATACTGAAGTAATGCAGTAAGAAGAATTCTTAAAAACTGTTTCACAAGTTTCTGTATGTTTATTGTACGACAATAACAGCGTGTGACGCCGTGTGACGCTATCAGCATGTTAACTCAATTTTATATATTTTTTTTTTTTTTTGGGGGGGGCGTCTTTCTATAGTCCGCCTCAGGCAGCAAAGAGGCTAGGTTCACCACTGCACCCAATGGACAGAGAACAGCTCCGGGATCTTCAGGCTATGGGACCCCTACCCCGAAGGGTTCTAACCTGGGCCATTGAAGATGAAAGGAGCGTAAGACCAGCCCCCGATCCACACCAGGAGCCATGAAGATAAAAGAACTCTCTGCATCTGTCCCTGAGAAGACAGGAAGAACACTGGAGAGAGGAGGTGGGGGTGGTGTCAAGACTCTCTTACCAGGCTTCCGGAGACCAATGGCTGGGATCTGTAATGCAAAAGGTAGTATGCTGGAACTTGAGGTGCACTGGTAGTAGCAAATATCCACAGTGCAGTGGGCAGTAGCAAGCATCCCGAGTGCAGCAGGTAGCAGCAGGTATCCACAGTGCAGCAGGCAGTAGCAGTTATCTACAATGTAGCAGGCAGTATGCTGGAACTTGTAGTGCACTGGCAGTAACAGGTATCCACAGTGCAGCAGGTAATATAGAATCAACTGAGATCAGTAGGCCCCAGCTCAAGGATTGTCAGAAGCAGGCTCCAAACACAATACTCAGGCACTGAATGTTCAGGTGCAGGAGTTCAAATAATCAACAGGCAGGAACCGAGATGGCCACGGACAGGAAACACACAAAACGCCATCTTGCTAAGGGACTGGCACTGGCAAAACAAAGAGTTCATCAATTAAGATCCTGACATTACTCCCACCTCAGGAACGGCCTCTGGACGATCCCAAACCAGGCTTCTTGGGATATTTGCAATGAAATTGATTAATTAATTTAGGGGCATTGATGTTGTCCAGGGGTTCCCAAGAATTCTCTTCTGGAGGGTAGCCCTGACATTTGATAAGGTATTGCAACCGACTCCTGCAGATCCTGGAATCCAAAATCTTCTCAACAACAAATTGGTCTTGATTATCCACTATGACAGGACCAGGAGGAGGAGGTGGACATCCAGGAAAAGGATAGGGAACTGCAGCCTTCAGCAAAGAGACATGAAATGCAGCATGGATTCTCATGGTCCTTGGAAGGTCCAATCGACAGGTTACTGAATTTACAAGACCGCTAATCTTAAAGGGACCAATGTATTTCTGTCCCAGTTTTCGTGAGGGGATCTTCAATTTCAGGTTATTTGTAGATAGCCAAACTGTATCCCCTACCTTAAATGTTGGTGCTGTTTTACGATACCTATCAGCTGTCTTTTTAAAATTTTCTTGAGCTGCGCTCAACGTCTCCATCAAAATTGCGAGATCTTGTTGTTAGGTGGTAATTCTTTCTGTAACTGATGGCACAGAAGCATTCATAGGAAATCTGGGAAAGATCTTTAGATGATAACCTAGGTTAGCATAGAAAGGTGTTACTTTTTTAGAAGCACGCTGCGAATTGTTATAGGAGAATTCTGCCATGGGAAGCAAATCGACCCAGTCATCCTGTAGATGACAGACATAGCACCGAAGATATTATTCCAAGGTCTGATTGGTACGCTCCGTCTGTCCATTCGATTGCGGATGAAAGGCAGAAGACAAACAGACATTTATGTCCAATGCAGAATAAAACTCCCGCCAAAACTTTACCATAAACTGGACCCCCCAGTCCGATACAACCTTAACTGGGACTCCATGTAGACGAAAGACATTCTGAACTATTAAATCAACAGTGTCCTTAGCCAAAGGTAGATCCGCACAGGGAATGAAGTGAGCAGCCTTCGTCAGACGATCGACTACGACTAATATCGTATTCTTCCCCTTGGAGGTTGGTAATTCCACAATGGTCCATAGAGATGGACACCCAGGGGCGAGTTGGAATGGGAAGAGGTTGTAACAATCCTTTTGGTGAAGAACGTGGTGTCTTACATCTGACACAAATGTCACAAGAGTGAACATAATTCTTGACATCTTTCCGATAGCCAGGCCACCAGAAAAAAGCAAGATAAAAAGTCTTGGGTCTTCTGTATTCCCCTGTGACCTGCCATCTTGGAGTTGTGCATCAGCTTCAAAATCTTCACCCTCACCCCTTCAGGAATATACAGACATTGACCTTGAACCCATACTCCGTTCCTCAGACTTAGGTGTACATCATTTGTGGGTTGTGATAGGAATGGATCTGAATCATAAGCCCCCTTAATGTCACTCAACAAATCTTGGTTGTGGATTACTCCTAAAAAATTGGAATTTGACAGTATTGTCTTGGGTGGGGTATCAGAAGTAGGGTCCACGGAATAAACTCTGGATAGAGCATCAGCTTTACCATTATGGGAGCCCGACCTATAAGAAATTACAAAATTAAATTGGTTAAGAAACAAACTCCAGCGAGCCTGTCGTGGAGATAGACATCTTGCTGATCTAATAAACTCCAGATTACGATGATCAGTGAGGACGATAATTTGTTGTGAAGCGCCCAGAAGACGATTCTTCCATTCTTTAAAGGCAGAGATGATAGCGAATAACTCCTTGTTCCCTACATCATAATTTCTCTCTGCAGGAGACAGTCGTTGAGAAAAGTAAGCGCAAGGATGCAGTAGAGTTTCTCCCCTGTTCTCTGTGAGAGGATGGCCCCAATAGCACAGTCAGAAGAGTCCACCTCAACAATGAAGGCTCGTTCAGGATCAGGATGAATTAAGACTGGAGCTGTATTAAACTTTGTTTTTAAGCGGTCAAAGGCTTCCTGTGCCTGGGATGACCAGGTAAAAGCTGTCGTCTTCTTCATAAGTTGAGTGACAGGGGAGACAATTCCTGAAAAATTCTTAATGAAGTGTCGATAAAAATTGGCAAATACGATAAAGCACTGAACTTGTTTAACAGTCCTGGGTATGGGCCAATCAAGGTTTGCCTGTATTTTACTAGAGTCCATGCCCAGTCCTTGTGGTGTAATCATGTACCCCAAGAATTGAATTTCTGATCTATGGAACTCGCACTTTTCAAGCTTTATATAGAGATGATTTTCCCTCAAATGTCCCAAAACAGTCTTCACATGCTGTTGATGTCCTTCGGGAGAATTAGAAAAAATCAAAATGTCATCCAGATAGATCACCACGAAGAGGTCTAGAAGATCCCTGAAAATATCATTTACTAGGTGTTGGAAGGTGGCTGGGGCATTACAAAGCCTAAATGGCATGACCAGGTATTCTAAGTGTCCATAACGAGATCTCGAGATCTGAAGGCGGTTTTCCATTCATCCCCAGACCGGATGCAGACTAAATTATATGTTCCGCGAAGATCCAATGTAATAATGCTAGTTATCTGATCTGGAGTCCAATTGGTGAGGCAATGACACTGTACTTAAACAGTAGTAGATGAGGAGTTAAATAACAGGAATAGTACCTCAGGACTAAGAAGCAACCGTGGTCAGATGTATGCAAGAGTCGGTACACAGGAGCAGTGGATCAATTGTAGTCAGACGTAAGCAGGAATCGGTACACAGGAGCAGAAGAGTAATGGTGAGGATCAGGGCAAACAGGAAGCAAACAGCCAGAATAATCAGGCACAGGATGGGGTAAGCTGTGGGTTTACATAGCGATAGCTATACTGTGATTGGCCACAGAGCAGGTGAGATCCATAAGCTAATCACGCCAATAGAAAGGACCAGGCTCAGCAAAGCAAAGATCAAACAGGCTTCTACAATGGCATAATAGTCAAGGTTTTAGAACATGGCTGGGAAGTCAAGGGTTCAAGACCCAGTGAGCTAAATTCCTGACATCCAATTTTGTGAAGATCTTGGCCTGCTGTACTCTCTCCAGCAGTTCTGGAATTAATGGCAAAGGATAACGGTTTCTAATTGTAACTTTGTTAAGTTCTCGATAGTCTATGCAGGGTCGGAGAGATCCATCCTTTTTCTTAAGGAGAATGGCGAAGAGGGGAAAGAAAGGTCCCCCTAAACGGCTCACAGACTTCTTCCCGGCGCCATCCGCATCTCAAGATGGCACCGATGTCTCTCCTCTCCTCCCATTACAACAGGCAGTGGATCACCCACGCAAGGAGAGACCAGGCATCTCAAGTGAGCTGCATAGAAGACCCAGTTCTTCACCACTGGGCACCTCTGGGGACAGTAATGACTCCCAAGGGAGTCACAGTAGTGGTGCTGAAGGCCAGCAGCATGCTCTTAAGAGAAGGCTACAACCTCCCTCAGCATCCATCTTGGATGGTAGCTGCCAACCTGTGGCTTCTCCTGCTCCAGAAATATCCCAAATGGGCACTAACACTCCCACACTGAACCCAGTTAAGCAGAAGATGAGATGGGACAGTACTTTTTGTTTTGACTCCCGCCCGGGATCAGCAGCAGAGGAACCCCGACTCTGTGATTCAGATGTGCTACAAGCTATATCTGCAGATACCCAATCTGCTTCAGAGTCTTTCTTGAAGGTTATAATGTTAGTTTTGCATCGATCTATCCAGAAAGATATCACTAAGGCAATCACGTCTGTCTCCTCCACGGTTGACTCTCTCGGCGACAGACTTAACCATGTTGAGAATAAAATGGGCGAATTCGCTTCAGCACACAATACCATAGTAGATGCCCACAATGAGCTAGTGGAGGATTTGGCGGCAATTAAACTTAATCTTGCTGACATGGAGGACAGAAACAGACGAAACACTGTTAAGTTCTGTGTCATTCCAGAATCAGTCGCTCCTAGGGATCTGATTCCTTTCCTGCAACAACTAATTAAAGCAACCCTGCCACATTGCTTTGATGCTTACCTGATCATCGACAGAGCCCACTGCCTGCCAAAGCCGAAAGGCATGCCTGACCATATTCCCAGAGATACTGTACGCTTGCCCGCATATACTTCTATCATATCAAAGATCATCTCATGTTCGAATCCAGGAAGGGATCTTCTCTGCCTGAGCCGTTCAAGACAATCCAGCTTTTCGCAGACCTCTCCCAGGTCACCATTGCTGCCAGGAAAAAGCTTGCTCCTATTACAGCGATTCTACGTGAACATAATGTTCCCTACAAATGGAGATTCCCTACTAAAATCATTGTCTCCAGAAATGGGGTGACCCATACCTTCAACTCCTTCGACACTGGGAAAATCTTCTTCTGCAATGGAATCTGCCACTGCCCGCACCTGATGTCCAAAGACCGTCCAGGAATGAGGCCCATAAGCTGGACCCTCTGTGGAAACTGAATACCTCAGCTGGGTGAAAAAACCCGTATTAGACGCACTGTGAGTTTCTGTGGTGCGTTATTTGCTTAAACTTTCTGGCGAACTTTTCCCCAAGTTTGCGCAGTAGTACACTGCCCGGTCATGTCCGACTATCCTTCCTATTGTTGAATAGTACTTTCTTTAATGCTGTTCATATCCATTTTTTCCTTCTAGGCCTAATAGCTCTACCCTGGGCAACACTCTGATATTTAAGTTTCTTTGCTGCCAACATGTGTTATTGATTATTGACCATATTTATGGGTGTTAAGATCTTTTAATGTAAGGGGCCTGAATAGTCCCCTTAAGCGCCCATTGTTGTGGAGAGAGCAGGGGCGTAAATACCGGGATAGCAGCAGTAGCGGTTGCCACAGGGCTCAGAACATTAAGGGCCAGGGGAGGTGGGAGAACATAAAAACACTGTAACTCACCTCTCCTACGCTCCACACGCCTCGGGCCTGTTTGGTGATGTCCCAGACGTCAGCCAATGTATATTATGCGTCGCAACGCTGGCCTGGATCACGCGAGATCTGCTCCAACATTGAAGATGACCGAAGTAGCGCACCAGAGTGCATCGGAGCAAGGGAGAGGTAAGTAGCATTGTTTTTTATGTTTGTATCCTGCCCTGGGTCTCCGATCATTATACTCTGGAGTCTGAACAGACCCCAGAGTATAATAATCGTTCATGGGTGGTCCACAATGGGGCATAATACTGTGTGCAGGGGCCACTATGGGGCATAATACTGTGTGCAGGGGCCACTATGCTGCATAATACTGTGTGCAGGGGCCACTATGGGGCATAATACTGTGTGCAGGGGCCACTATGGGGCATAATACTGTGTGCAGGGGCCACTATGGGGCATAATACTGTGTGCAGGGGCCACTATGGCACATAATAGTGTGCGCAGGAATGCAGTTTGTGCAGGGAGGGTTGGGGCGGAGGTTGGGGGGGGGACGAAGGCTGTGTGAGCCGAAACGTGCGTTGGGTTTTGTCAGCAGGCAGCGGCATTTGTGTCATGGGTATGTTTGGATCTTATACCATTTAACTCACTTTGCAAAATACATGTATAGTGTGATACATTGGGCATTTATATAGGGGTTTTATATATGCACTTGCTTTTTATTAACCATTAGTACCCTCTGTATTTATATACTGCTATATACTTTATGCATGGTGTGAAGGATCCGGCTTTACCAGAGACCGCACCTGGCCTTACCTGCGATCACTTCGATTACCTCACACCCACTTTCCGTGAATGTAGGTCCGGTAGAGGATAATACGCAAGACAAGCCTCCTAAATTTTATATATTTATTAACCCCTAAATGGGTCGATACTAGACACTCAACACATACATAGAATACATGCAGCGGTTAACAAGCAGATACAAGTGGAAATAGCATAACACGGTACATAAAAATAAAAATGGGGATAAAAGAAAGAAAAGAATATATATTACCAACACCAGCTTGTGCAGGTATCTCTGGCTTCCAATGGGTGCCAGGGCACTTTCTTATGGGACGACCGGCAGCAGAACACTTTAACGAGGTAAAATCGCAGAAGACCATGTGCTGTCTGTGTGCTGTGCTTTTGTGTGTTCCCTGCCCCCGCCCAGAGTGATGTCATGGGGGAGGGAAGTTACACCTACAAGCATGGAACCCTTGAACTCGAAAATCGTTCTGGCTCCTTATCTGGTGACCGTATGGTTTGGTAAGTGGAAGGGGAGAACTCGGGGTGAAACCCTTGTCGTATACATACCAAGCATGGCCCCTCAGTTCCCTTTGGGTAGGGAGTTGGGTGTCTGGACCTGTCTTGGGCTCACAACGGCTCCATGTTTGGGCTGACCACGTGCGCCTTTCTATGGGGATCATTTGCATACCATATCCTGTCTAAATGAACCCCCGCTGGGTTAATGAGGGTTGCAGTCTTATGCAGATGAAGGCTTTTGACCAAATGGCTGATTGCCTCAGGGAGAGGACAATAGTAGTTTGACTGCCTTCCAGTTGCTCTTCTAAGCCTGATTCTAGGCACCAACCCCCGCTGTGCAGTAATATAGATTGATATTGATATTCCAAGACTATCCATGCACCTAATATCATCACACATGGGTGTATGTTATCCCCCTGATATCTATTTATATTACTTAGCCTCTGCCTCTTTCATGGGTTTTGTCAGCAGGCAGCGGCATTTGTGTCATGGGTATGTTTGGATCTTATACCATGTAATTTACTTTGCAAAAATACATGTATAGTGTGATACATTGGGCATCGATATAGGGGTTTTATATATGCACTTGCTCTTTACTAACCATTAGTACCCCTTGCATTTATATACTGCTATATACTTTATGCATGGCTGTATGTTATCTCCCTTATATTTATTCATACTATCCAGCCTCTGCCTCTTTCACTTTACATATGCTGACATAGGTATTTGTACTGTTGTTTCTGTTTTGTATTTTTATACTGTTTTTGTACTTCAATAAAATTCCTTTTGTATTTTTTATTATTTTGAGTGCTTTCTTACTTTTCTTTCTTGGATTATTGCTATTTGTTGGTAGTAAGAGCATGATTTGTAGAGGGTTTCACTATGATAGATTTGGAGACAACACTTGTTGTTATTTATAAAATTTTCTCCAAGTTTCTATCTTCATGTTATGTGCTATGAAGTTTGTTTTCTACTCAAGTTTACTTATACCAGGTTGGTTTCGTATCCCTCGACCCTGGTTTAGGTGCCGCAGCCGGCTGCTGACCTGTTGCACTCGCTAACTTCTTCAGCTGCATATCATACTAAAACTTTGTACCGTACTTTAAACTTATGTACTTTTCAGAAAACCAAGCACATCTTTGGGAGGACGACCTGGGCAGTGGCTTTGGGGCCGACTGGTGGCGGGAGGTGATCAGGTGGGCAAAAAAGTCCATGGTGTGTGCTTCACATTGGGAGCAATATAGTAAGTTATTCCTGCGGTGGTACAACCCCCCCCCCCTTCGCTTAGCTACGTTTTTTCCCACATGTCCTTCTGTCTGTTGGAGAGGGTGTGGGCAAGTTGGCTCTTTATTTCATATTTTTTGGCATTGCTCAGTTATTCAACCCTTCTGAGTATCGTTTTTTTTCCTTAATTAATAAACTATGTGGTGGGAGTGAGTTTTACACCTGAGATGGCGCTGCTCTGATGCTCCTGTTGGGCATCCACACTTTACCAGTTAGGCATAGAACTGTCATATGCCAGGTACTTGGGGCTGCTCGCCTACTTATTGCACACAGATGGAAATCTACCTCCTGCCCAGCATTGCCAGAATTGATTTCTATGGTCTCCTTGAATTGCCAATTTGAACAAATTTATGCCTTTAGGGGTGGCAATCCACTGAAGTTCCAGGATAACTGGGAGATTGGTTATCGTTCCCCTCTCTAAATGCTTATTGATACTCACCTCTTATTATACCTTGACTTTCTGATGCACACCCTCTTTGGTCATTTATGGGGCTAAATGTACTGTAGATATATATCTTGTTGTTTATCACTGGTAGCGGGAGAATCTGCGCACTCACCTCAGTGGCAGACCAATCAGTCCTATTAGACTTCATAGAGTGGCCCGACTCTCCTATGTTCTTTAGGCCTATTTATTTGTCTGTTGGCTCTTTCCTATTTTACTTTCCCTGCTTGTTGCAAACTCTTCCTTTCCCTCATGGCCTCAACTTGAAGACTACATTTATCCTATTTATTTTGTAACTGTAGAACGCCTCTAGAATTAAATGTTACTGGAGCGCATCTTAATGTGTATTCTTCTAAACACTTTGTCCTTCACAATCATTTTGTACTCTGTATATGTGTAGATTGTGTTGCTATGACTGTACCCTATGTTTTTTGCTTTACCTTGTATTGTACGTACGGAAAAATTTGTTTACGAAATAATAAAAAGAATAAAAATTAAATATACAGGGGTTTTTTCATATGTGGTATGACACGGTGAAGTGTCTGTAAATTCACCAAAAAAACTGTCAGTTTTTCCAATGACAAAGCGAACATATATCCCATAAGAGGGTTTATGAATTGTGACACTAAATATGCAATGTATGTGATTTATTGCACAGCATGTAATATGTATTATGTACGTTGCACCATCAGACCCCTTAAAGTGCGTATTTCTCAACACATAACTGATTGTAATAATGCTAATAAATCTGGTATATCTGGGACATCCAGACATTTCATTTCTTGCCATCCTGAAAATCCAAGTTCCTCCCTTTGTTTTTGGGCACTGAAACACATACCTAAACCCATACGTGGAGAAGATAGACAAAAAATCCTTTCAAGAAGTGAGGCATACTGGATTTTTGAATTAATAATAATAATAATAATCCTTTAATAGTCCCACAATGGGGAAATTCAGTGTGTTACAGCAGCAAAGATAAGCAGATACAAATACAAATACAACATGTACAGGAATGTTCCAAGGTGAGAGGCATTACATTAATAGCAGACAGACAGATAGGACGTAGCAGAGGAGGGGGGGGGGGGGATTTAACAGGCAGAGAGATATTTCAGTTCTCTGTGTGTAATGATCTCCGCTTAGGTCGGTGTTGGTTGTACAGCCTAACCGCGGTGGGGAGGAAAGACTTCCGATAGCGCTCCTTCTCACACCTAGGGTGGAGCAGTCGGTCACTGACAGTACTGCTCAGCGCGATCACAATCTCATGCATGGGATGGGACTTCTTCTTCTGCATGGAGCTCACCACGGACAGTATCCTTCTGTCACCCACCACCTGCACTGGGTCCAGTGGGCTCCCCAGGACAGAGCTGGCCTTTCTAATCAGCTTGTCAAGTTTATTTCTGTCCCTGGTTGATATACTGCTCCCCCAGCAGGCCACTCCAAAGAAGATGGCTGATGCCACTACCGAGTTGAAGAAAGTTCTAAGAAGTGCCCCCCGGATTCCAAAGGCTCTCAGTTTCCTAAGCAGGTAGAGCCTGCTGTGGCCCTTCCTGTACAGGGCCTCCATATGATCTGCCCAGTCCAGCTTATTATTAAGGAGCAAACCCAGGTACTTATAGGTGTTCACAATCTCGATGCCCGTCCCCAGGATGTCCACTGGTTTAGGAGGGCTTCTGCCTTTGCGGAAGTCCACCACCATCTCCTGAGCACACAGCTTTGTCCTAGCTGTCTCTCTTCCATGCTCAGCACAATAGACTCGTAGTCCGTTTCTCTAGGCCACAGCAGAGTTTTGGGATCCCAGATCAGAGCTCCTTACTGCCTCTTTGCTGAATGACTGAATGAATTAATGATATGTTTTCCCAAAGGTATGAATTTTAGATCTTTTTTTTTTTGTAACGTGAATTTTATTGAAAATTTCTAAAGTAAACTTTTACAATGATAAGTACAAAGGAGTCCGTTAGCAAATGCAAATGGGAACAGATGGGGGGGAGGAAAAGGTAAGGGGTAGCAGAGATGGAGGGACATAGGAAACAGTAGTGAAATACATAAATAATAGTTACAATAAAAAAAACAAAAACAAAAAAAAACACAAACATAACAGTTCCTGCCAAAATAACCATAACCCCTTCAGGACAGAGCCCAAAAGTGCGTTAAGGACCAGGTCTCATTTTTCAAAACGGACATATGTCACTTTATATGGCAATAAATTTGAGACGCTTTAACTTACACAAGTTAAGTTTGTTCATGAGACATTGTACTTCACGTTAGTGGTAAACACTAATCAATATTTTTGTATTTATTTATGAAAAAATAGGAAATTTGGAAAAAAAAATATCACAATTTTCAAAATGTGAAATGCTCTGCTTTTCAAACAGATAGTTATAAAACCCAAATACATTAATAAATATTATCTGACATGTCTCTGCTTTCTATTGGCATCTTCTTTTAATTGTCATTTAATGTATTTTGGACGTTACAAGGCTTACAAGTGTAACTGCAATTTTCCAGATTTACAAGACAATTTCACAAACTAATTTTTTAGGGACCACTTCAGTTCAGAAGGGGATTATAAAGGCCTATATATTAGAACCCCTCATAACTCTCCCCATTTTCAAAACTGCACCCCTCATATAATTCAAAATAGCATTTGGGAAGTTTGTTAACCCTTTAAACATTTCACGGAGATTAAAACAATATGGAGGTGAAATTTAGACATTTCATTTTTTTTCAATAATACATTCATTTAGCCCTAAAAGTAACACTCACAAAGGGTTAAAGGAGAAAATGGATCTCACAGTTTGTTATGAAATTTCTCCCAAACACAGAAATACCCCACATGTGGGTGTAAACTGATGTTTGAGCACACGGCAGTGCACAAAAGGGAAGGAGCGACACTGGACATTTGAAAAGCAAATTTTGCTGGAATAGTTTTCGGTGCCATGTCTCATTTGCAGAGCCCCTAGAGTACCAATACAAAGGAAACCCCCAAAAAGTGAACTCATTTTGTAAAATACAGCTCTCTCATAATTTATCAAGGTGCATAGTGACCATTTTGACCCAACAGCCTTTTCACAGATTTTATTAACATTGGGATGTGTAGATTCAAATTTAATAAAATGTAACTTTATCCTCAAAATTTTCATTTTCACAAGAGGTTAAAAGAGAAAACACACCCTACGGTTTGTTAAACAATTGCTCCTGGAAACGGAAATACCCCATATGTGGTTGTAAACTGCTGTATGGGTACATGGCGGGGCTCGGAATGGAAAGAGAGCTATTTGGCTTTTGGAGGGCAGATTTTGCTGCATTATATTTCAGGTACCATGTCGCTTTTAAAGAGCCCCCAAAGTACCAAAACAGTGGAAATCCCCTATAAGTGACCCCATTTTGGAAACTACACCCCTCACAGAGCATAACAAGGAATAGAGTGAGCAGTTTAACCCTACAGCTGTTTCACAGATTTTATTAATATTGGTACGTGAAAATGAAAAATTACTTTTTTTTCTAATAAACCGTCAATTTAGACCCAAATTTTTTATTATCACAAGAGGATAAAGGAGAAAAAAACGCTCATAGTTTGTTAAATAATTGCTCCTGTACACGGCAATACCCCATATGTGGTCGTAATCTGCTGTATGGGTACATGGTGGGGCTTAGAATGGAATTTGGCTTTTGGAGGGCGGATTTTGCGTGAATAGTTTTCAGGTGCCATGTCACATTTGCAGAGCCCCTAAAGTACCAGTAAAATGGAAACCTCCAAAAATTGACCCCATTTTAGAAACTACACCCCTCAAGGAATTTATCAAGGGGTATTATCATTTTGAGCCCAAGAGTGCTTCCTGAAAATAATGTACAAAGTGAAAATTTAAATTTTTAAAGAAATATGCCATTTCGGTGCCCAATACATTGCGTCCAGTTTGTCTCATCAGACACATACACTCCTAAAACTATTAAGTGGGGTATCCCAGGTAGAAAGAAGTTGTATATGTGTGTCTAAATTGCTGTTTGGCACATACAGTGGGGAAAAAAAATATTTAGTCAGCCACCAATTGTGCACGTTCTCCCACTTAAAAAGATGAGAGAGGCATGTAATTGACATCATAGGTAGACCTCAATTATGAGATACAAAATGAGAAAACATACCTAGAAAATCACATTGTCTGATTTTTTAAGAATTTATTTACAAATTATGGTGGAAAATAAAGTATTTGGTCACCTACAAACAAGCAAGATTTCTGGCTCTCACAGACCTGTAACTTCTTCTTTAAGAGGCTCCTCTGTCCTCCACTCATTACCTGTAGTAATGGCACCTGTTTGAAATTGTTATCAGTATAAAAGACACCTGTCCACAACTTCAAATAGTCACACTCCAAACTCCACTATGGTGAAGACCAAAGAGCTGTGGAAGGACACCAGAAACAAAATTGTAGACCTGCATCAGGCTGGGAAGACTGAATCTGCAATAGGCAAGCAGCTTGGTGTGAAGAAATCAACTGTGGGAGCAATAATTAGAAAATGGAAGACATACAAGACCACTGATAATCTCCCTCGATCAGGGGCTCCACGCAAGATCTCACTCCGTGGGGTCAAAATGATCACAACAACGGAAAGCAAAAATCCCAGAACCACACAGGGGGACCTAGTGAATGACCTGCAGAAAGCTGGGACTAACATAACAAAGGCTACCGTCAGTAACACACTACGCCGCCAGGGACTCAGATCCTGCAGTGCCAGACGTGTCCCCCTGCTTAAGCCAGTACATATCCGGGCCCGTCTGAAGTTTGCTAGAGAGCATTTTGATGTTCCAGAAGAGTATTGGGAGAATGTCATATGGTCAGGTGAAACCAAAGTAGAACTGTTTGGTAGAAACACAACTCGTTGTGTTTGGAGGTGAGTGAATGCTGAGTTGCATCCAAAGAACATCATACCTACTGTGAAGCATGGGGGTGGCAACATCATGCTTCGGGGCTGTGTCTCTGCAAAGGGACCAGGACGACTGATCCGTGTACATGAAAGCATGAATGGGGCCATGTATCGTGAGATTTTGATTGCAAACCTCCTTCCATCAGCAAGGGCATTAAAGAGGAAACGTGGCTGGGTCTTTCAGCATGACAATGATCCCAAGTACACTGCCAGGGCAACGAAGGAGTGGCTTCGTAAGAAGCATTTCAAGGTCCTGGAGTGGCCTAGCCAGTCTCCAGATCTCAACCCCATAGAAAACCTTTGTAGGGAGTTGAAAGTCCGTGTTGCCCAGCGACAGCCCCAAAACATCACTGCTCTAGAGAAGATCTGCATGGAGGAATGGGCCAACATACCAGCAACAGTGTGTGCCCACCTTGTGAAGACTTACAGAAAACATTTGACCTCTGTCATTGCCAACAAAGGATCTATAACAAAGTATTGAGATGAACTTTTGTTATTGACCAAATAGTTATTTTCCACCATAAATTCTTTAAAAATCAGACAATGTGATTTTCTGGATTTGTTTTCTCATTTTGTCTCTCATAGTTGAGGTCTACCTATGATGTCAATTACAGGCCTCTCTCATCTTTTTAAGTGGGAGAACTTGCACAATTGCTGGCTGACTAAATACTTTTTTTCCCCACTGTAGCAGGGCTCAGAAGGGAAGGAGCACTGCGCTTTTTAGCTTTTGGTGTACAGATTTAGAGGGATTTTCTGGACACCATGCTGTATTTGCAGAGCCCTGAAGATGACAGTAAATTGGAATTCCCCAAGAAGTGCCCCCATTTTATAGGGGTATTGTGATGATTCTGCTTAAGTGTGGCTATAACTCAGATGTATTTTGATCTCTGGGTATAGGATTTCCCTTCTTGCTTGCTTGCATACTGTGCGCAGCTACAAGCCTAGGTGCATATTGGCAGTAGCTGCCAGGCTGGAACAATAGGGCTCCATTGTATTCCTATACAGCCCTGGCTGATCAAACAATAGTGCATTGTTCAAGCCTGGGCTGTTGATCAGATATGACTGATAACAGTGTATCAATTCACTTTGTCTCAGCTCTATACAAAAGATCTGGATTTGATTGAATTATCTCATCAGACGTACTGTCGCCGGTGACCTCATTCTGGGAGGTGGCATAAAGGGTATAAAAGATGAGGTAAGAGGTCTGTGGGTGTAGATTACACTATGGAGATCATGCTATGAAGACTGTGCTGGGATTATGCTACAGAGTTGTTACAGACAGACCATGAGGAGATTTTTGTGATTGACTATTGGACTAATGCTGAGAGACTGTGAAGAGCATGCAGGCGGGATTATTGTTTTAATGCCACATGCTAACAAGCCTCCACTGGTGACTCACACATGCATGTGTGAGTGTTGGACTATAGAACCACAGCAAGGACATGTGTGGTAAAGTAATCATTTCACCTTTAATCCCTTTTATTTTATTTGTACTGTATCTTGCAACTAGTAACTGTTAATGCTTGTATATATCTGCATATCTGTTCTGAACTGCATGTGTTAGATTTTAATACCGACCCATTTAGGGGTTAATAAATATATAAAATTTAGAAGGCTTGTCTTGTATTTATCTGGTGAACCCGGCACTCACTGGCGGTGAGTGTGGTTTTTATATGAAAGAGGACTCAGGGTGTGGCCAACGCGGTTTGGCGCACGGAGGATCTTTCACATTGGTGGCAGCGTGGTGGGATCTTAGGATAAACGGTGTGTGTTGGTGACCTATATCACTCACATGCTGGGGATTATGGTAATCCTATAAGACAAGCTCGATATTAAAGCAAGCATTAAGATACAGTGAAAGTTTGATACAGTGCTGTCCCCTCCCTTATTCTTTGTATTCTATCCTATCTTTTATTTGGCAAATACCAGTGGATGGCTAGTGGGCTCAGAAGCAGAGCTCAAGAACTGCAGAACCAGGCTTTTGGAGATTCTGAGCGTATGGCTGAAATGGAGGCAGCCACAGCCATGCAGAGAATCGAGCAGAGTCCTGACTTTGGGGCTAGGCCAGGAAGTGTGGCAAGCAGCCCAGTCCCAAGGATTACTTCACCAGGAGGGACCTGTAATCCCAGCCTTGCTATGGGAACGGTTTCATACTGGCAAATGGCCCTACAGCAAGTAGGCACCAGTGACCAAAACACATACCTGCAGGTGTTGTGCCGTTTTCTGGAAGCTGTAGAACAAGAACAAGAACGGCAGGCAGCAGAGCGAGAGGCAGAGAGAGAGAGGAAGTTTGCTGAGCGACAGGCTGAGAGGGAGTATCAGCTTGAGCTGAAGAGGCGGGGAAATCTCCCAGCGGGCACAAACCGCCCCTGCGCAAACTCCAACAACCCTGCAGAGACCCTCAAGTTGGAAGGAGAAGCCAGGCCGGAGTTCACCACAGCCGTCTGTCGTCAGGTCGGGTGAGACAAGCTATGCCCCGGGTGGTCCCTCCCCTGTCCCAAGAACTCTGGGCACCCTAGTGACCTTCCCAAAACCCCAAGAGGAGGTGCGGCGGGGCCATGCCTGTAACCCGACAGGACATTTCAAGAAGGAGTGCCCCAACCGCCCTGAGAACTTCCCTGCTTCCCAAGCCACAGCAGGTGGCCCATCTGTGTATCTGGATGTGGGTGCAGGAAAGGGAATACGGACTGTGAGACTATTGACTGATTTGCCTAATAATGTACTGTTGGGAACTGATTTGGGACCTGTGATGTCCCAATATGGGGTGGGGAGCAACCCAATTTACTGTGATGGACTGTCTATGATTAATGCTGATAATGTGTCTGTCATATCTGCAGAGAGGGCCCGTAACCCCCCCTCTGGGATACTTCCTATGGCAGTACGTGTACCTGCTAATGAGTTGCCTTCAGCTGAGAGCAGGGAAGATGCAACTGAACTTCCTGCAACCCAGCTCAGCAAAAATGTTAGTGATGCTTTGTTTCCTCCGGTGCTAGGAACCAATGAGACTAAGTCTGTAGACACACCTACATCTGCGGGGGCGTTTCCCTCCCAGCTTGTTAATCTGTCTACCATAAATCTCATTGAGGCCCGGGGTGAATTAACAATTGTTGATGAATGTACTGTCAATGTAATTGCCAATGCTTGTTGTGAAAGTGTACAGGGTAGCTCTTCTGAGTCACTGGAAGCGACTTCTACTATTTCGCCCAGTGTATCCGATGAGCACCCAACTGCTGACCATGTGCCAGATGGTCAGGTAGGCTATGTGGATCTCATGGCCGATCCAGGTGAGGGATGGACTGCTGGTAGTGCGGTGTTAGCCCGCAGCCAGAGTGCTACAAGGGTGGAGGGCGTTCCGACCCTTGAACCGTTGCCTACACCACCTGGAGTCGGTGCTGAGACCGCCATGACTAGCCTCACTCCCTTCAAGCCGGAGGAGTCCGGCCGGTATGAGACATACACGTCTCTTCGGTCCAGTTCTATTCCAGGAGTGCCCATGGCCCAAGTGCAGATGGCATGGGGTACTGGAGGTGTGATCCAAGAAGAGGGTATGTCCAATATATTACCTGTCAATGTAGTGAGGGGGGATGGTTTGGGGAAGCATGATCTCAGTCATTTGCCCAAGGTATCACCATCACCCACCCAAGTACAGGGAGGACAGGGTCCAAACATACCTGTACCAGAACCAGAGGTGTCCCTAGGTGTGGAAGCAAAGGGGGAGGTGCAGAACCCCCTAGAACTCTCCCAACTAGCGGCTAGTGTGGGGAAGACCCTGAGAGAGCAGGCCAAGGGTAGCCAGGAGAGCAGAGATTGCCAGGATGGGATCTCTGGAATGGTACCCCAAGGGCCTGAGGTCATGAGTGTGGCTCCACAGGGTGCCAGTACTCAGAAAGCGGACCCAGAACAGGCAGGAGGTAGCCAAGTGTACGTGGCTCAGAGCCTGGGCCTTAGAAGTGTCCCTAGTCAGACTAGAGAGACAGAAGGGGCCGGCAGCTATGTAACATGCACCTCTCTTGTGTCTCACTCCAGCCAAGAATTCAGAGAGGCTGTCCAAGCTGACCCTAGTCTGGACATATTGAAGGCGCATGGCGCTCAACCACCCTCGGAGTCTGACAAGGCCCGAGTCTGCTGGGACCCCGGGGGGAGGTGAGGAAGCCTTTGGGGCCAGAGCCTGAGGAGCTGGAGGCGGAGGTGCTTTCAGAAGAGGGGCGTAGGCCCCTACTTCCTGCAAGCCCCATCTAAAGGGTGAGGTGTGATGATTCTGCTTAAGTGTGGCTATAACTCAGATGTATTTTGATCTCTGGGTATAGGATTTCCCTTCTTGCTTGCTTGCATACTGTGCGCAGCTACAAGCCTAGGTGCATATTGGCAGTAGCTGCCAGGCTGGAACAATAGGGCTCCATTGTATTCCTATACAGCCCTGGCTGATCAAACAATAGTGCATTGTTCAAGCCTGGGCTGTTGATCAGATATGACTGATAACAGTGTATCAATTCACTTTGTCTCAGCTCTATACAAAAGATCTGGATTTGATTGAATTATCTCATCAGACGTACTGTCGCTGGTGACCTCATTCTGGGAGGTGGCATAAAGGGTATAAAAGATGAGGTAAGAGGTCTGTGGGTGTAGATTACACTATGGAGATCATGCTATGAAGACTGTGCTGGGATTATGCTACAGAGTTGTTACAGACAGACCATGAGGAGCTTTTTGTGATTGACTATTGGACTAATGCTGAGAGACTGTGAAGAGCATGCAGGCGGGATTATTGTTTTAATGCTACATGCTAACAAGCCTCCACTGGTGACTCACACATGCATGTGTGAGTGTTGGACTATAGAACCACAGCAAGGACATGTGTGGTAAAGTAATCATTTCACCTTTAATCCCTTTTATTTTATTTGTACTGTATCTTGCAACTAGTAACTGTTAATGCTTGTATATATCTGCATATCTGTTCTGAACTGCATGTGTTAGATTTTAATACCGACCCATTTAGGGGTTAATAAATATATAAAATTTAGAAGGCTTGTCTTGTATTTATCTGGTGAACCCGGCACTCACTGGCGGTGAGTGTGGTTTTTATATGAAAGAGGACTCAGGGTGTGGCCAACACGGTTTGGCGCACGGAGGATCTTTCACAGGTATTTTTAGAGTCTCTACAAATGTGACGCGGCGTCCAAAAACAACAATCTAAATCAGCGGTCCAAAACACATAGTGCTCCTTGACATCTGCACCCTGCGGTGTGCACAAATGGCAGTTTATGCTCACATGTATGACACTGTTGTACCCAGGATAATATACTTAGCAATGCCATATGTGGTATAAACTGCTGTTTGGGCACAGCTGGGCACAGAAGAGAAGGAGTGCTATTTTGGTTTTTGGAGCACAGTTTGGTTTTTGGACGTCATGCCACTTTTGCAGAGCCCCTGAATTGGCAGTAAAGTAGAATCCGTAGACACATAACCCCACTTTGAAAACAACACCCCTCAACGGATTTATCAAGTGGTGTAGCGAGCATTTTTAACCCTTGAATGTTGCATTAATTTAATTTCCAGCAATGAATGCGCAACTGATAATGAAAAGTGAAAATTTTTCCATAGATACACCATTTTAGTGCCAGATATGTTGTTCCCAAATTTTGTCAGCTGAGACACACACTCCAAAAACTGTTAAGCGGGTATCCCGGGCACAACAGCTTTTGGAGCATTCGTCTCTGATACAAGCCGAGCACAATATATTACACACTGAAATGACGTATTCCTGGAAAAATTGTCATTTTCACCTGTCACCAACAGCTGCGTATTCATTTCTGGAAAATAAATTAGGGCAACATTTGGGCGTTAGACAAGCTCACTGTATCTCTGGATAAATTCCTTCAGGGGCGTAGTTTCCAAAATGGGGTCATATGTCAGGGAATTCCACTTTACTGGTGTTTCAGCTCTGCAAAAGTGTCATGGCGTCCAAAAACCAAAGCATCTAAGTCTGTGCTCCAAAAACCAAAATAGCGCTCCCCTTCTGTGCCCAGCTGTGCAAAAACAGCTGTGCTGTTTATACCCACATATGACCTTATGTATGTTATTCTGGGTACACCAGTGTCATACATGTGGGCATAAAATGCAGTTTGGGCACACAGCAGGGCACAGAAGAGAAGGAGCGCTATGTGGCTTTTGAAGTGTGTATTTAGATGTTTGGTATCTGGACACCATGTCAAGTTTGTAGCGCCTCTAAAGTACCAATAAAGTGGAATCCCCAAAGGAGTGACCCCATTTTGAAAACTGAACCCCTCAAAGAATTTATCAAAGGGTGTAGTGAACTTTCATATCCCAGACGTGAATGCACAGCAGATAGTGAAGAGTGAATACGTACCCTGTGCAGAGAACATTGGGAACAACAAATTCCCTATTTCCCCAGTAGCTCCTATGATTGGGGGGGTCACTTCTGGTTTATTTTCCCTCGTAAACTGTAAATCTGGGATGTTACCTGATATATCCTTGCACAGCTTGTACATTCCCTTCCTGCTGCAGCCAGTTTTGTTCTAATGATTTGGCAATTTTGGGGCTTTTTATCTTCATATTGTACAAGCTATTTTTTTTTATTTTTCTGGTGATGTAGCCATATGAGGGCTTTTTGTTTGCGGGATGAGATGCATTTTGGAATTACCTTATTTTTGGGTGCCTATAACTTATAGAATAAAGTTTATTAACTCTTTCTTGGTGGATAAAAAAAAAAACCCCATCAATTCTGGTATTGCTTTTTACCTTTTAATTTTTTTCCCACACAATGTACAACATAAGTAACATGTTACCTTTATTCAGTACGATTACAGCGATACCTCATTGATATTGTTTTTTCATTTATTACTAGTTTTACAGAACAAAAACCCATTTGGGGAAAGAAATCAATTATTTTTGCATCGCCATCTTCTGATATGAGTAGCATTTTTTTTTTCGGTTGACAGAGTTGTTTGAGGGCTTATTTTTTGCGGGACGATCTGTGCTTTTTATTGGTACTGTTTTGGGGTACATTTGACTTTTTGATCACTTTTTATAGCATTTTTTTAACGATAGATGGTGAAAAATCATTATTTCCTTGCTTCATTAATTAATAAAACATCCAAGGGGTTAAAACCCCCAGATCGGAGCTCAGCTCCAATGGGGGGTTAAGGAGCAGGGTGTTAGCTGTCAGTTACAGCTAACACCCGCTCCCAATGCCGCCCGCGGCATTCAGTGCCGCTAACAAACACTTAAGATGCTGCGGTTGCTAGCATGTACGTAAGAATGCATGAAGAGGTTAAAGATCATGATAAACCAAGGAGCAAGGCGAGATGGCGTCCCGGTAGATACAGTATGATACACTCAAATCCTGACCACAACATCCATTTACCCCACTTAGATTTGAAGTAGGCCACATTATCCAAATCTATATGAAAGTAAGTGTTCCATGGTGCAGTTAAAGGATACCCCCTGAACTATCTCTGGCACGACAGGAACCCGAGTACTCTTCCAATGTTTGGCTATTTTTACCTGGTGACAGTTAAAGTGTAGAAGATAATACATTGACCCTCAAGTGGCAGAGATTTTATTCCCAATGACAACAAAGCGACTTGCGGGACCCAGGTAACTGGATTCTGCAGAATATTACAAAACAAGTCATAGATTTGGGTCCAAAGTTGCGTAATCCGCTGACATGACCACCATACGTGCATAAATGTACCTACTTCCTCGTCGCATCTCCAGCAGGTATTGGATGCAGTAGGAAAAAGAAAAACTAATCTGGATGGTGTACAATACCATCTGTACAGCAATTTCTATGGATTTCTATGGATACAAAGGCTTTATATTTTTCGCTATATAGTTACCGGCTTATTTAAACTTGCTGGCGTTATGCTGGTTATGTGAACAATATTCCAGTCACTTGACCAAATTTAGTGCAAAATTAGTGCCTATGTGACTAGGTACATAAATTGCCTTCTTATTTCAACTTGCAAGCTTTACTTTAGTCATGTGAGTAATATCACATGACTATTCACATGAACAATACCACATTACCAGGTTTGGTGGAAACATAATATTCATGCAAATAGATATATGAACAGCCAGCTTTTTTTAACTTGCCAGTTTTTCTTTAATCCTGTGACAGCTTATTTTTGGTATGGTTTCATGTTATTCATGTTTACTTTTGGTACAGATAGAGTCAGGGGTGAATCTAACTTCTTTGCTGCCTGAGGCGAACTATAGAAAGGCTCCCCGCCCCCACCAAAAAAAATAATAAAAATTTAGCTTACATGCTTCTAGCTTCACACACTGCTATTGTTGCACAATAAACTTTTTTTTTTTTTCAAGATGGTGCCGCTGGAGTGACAGCCTGTTACAGCAGCTCCTGCTCACCTTGAGCTTTCTCTTCTTTTCCTTTCTTTTTTTTTGTCTTATTGCTCTACCTAAAGGGCATTGCACTATGAAGAACCATATGAGGACTTGGACTTTTGTAATACTTTTGGTTGTGCTTTCACTGGGAACTATTGTGTCAGGAGATGCTGCTTGTGGCCAGGATTCTATTGTCTACTCCAGAGAGGAGCTGCTGCAGCTTAGGGACACAACAGGGCTGCATGCTACTAGACCAGACATCCCCCAGGAACTAAGGAAGAAGAAGAGAAGAGAGTGTAGAGCTGGAGGACAGAACTGGCGGCACTGACCAGGCATCATCAGGAGTTTTGGGAGTGCAGCATGATGATCTTTACAGAGACTTGGCTCACCGAAGTTACTCCAGACACTCTTGTCTCCTTGGATGGCTTTAAACTCCTTTGGGCGGACAGAACAAGGGAGAGCGGTAAGAGAAAAGGAGGAGGGCTGGCGATATTTGTGAATAATAAATGGTGTAACTCTAGGCACATTGTGATTAAGGAGCAAACTTGCTTTAAGGACATTGAACTATTAGCTGTGAGCATGAGACCTTTCCATTTACTGAGGGAACTATCGCATGTCATCATGATAGCTGCATATGTCCCCCCCTCTGTGAAAGCTGCAGCTGCCTATGAGGTCCTACAAGCCACGGTGAGCCAGTTGCAGTCGCTACACCCCCAGGCCCTCCTTCTGGTGTCTGGAGATTTCAACCATGTCTCTCCATCATCCACACTGTCCAGCTTCACACAGTATGTAACCTAACACACAAGAGACATACGATTGGACTTGTTCTTTGCTATTACCAGGGAGGCATATAGCTCATCAGCTCTACCACCCCTGGAAAGATCGGATCACAACCTAGTGCATCTTCAACCTGTGTACAAGCCACTTGTACATACAGAACCAGCTGTCAACCGCACAGTGAGGATATGGTCCGGGGAGAGAGATGAGGCTCTGAGGGATTGTTTTGACACAACCACATGGGAAGTGCTGCAGGATTCCTATGGGGAAGACATGGAAGGACTCATACAAAAATTAATGTAGTCCGTTATGCAGTGTGTGGACACCACGGTACCCACAAAAGTGGTAAGGTGCTTCTCTAACAACAAACCATAGATTAATTCTGATATAAAAGCTCTTCTCAAAGAGTAGAAGATGGTATTAAATCAGGAGACAAGGAAAGACTGAGGGATGTACAAAAAGAGCTGAGGTGTCAAATTTGGGAGGGAAAAGCCAATTATAAGAGAAAAATGGAACAGCAAATGAAAAGCAAAAACATTAACGCAGTCTGGAAAGGTCTTAAGTCAATATCTGGTCACAGTAATGTAATCGGCACTCCAAATGTTAAACAACAATAAATTTTATTCCATTATGCAAAAAAAAATTTTATGAACACACAGCAAAAAAAGTTAAAATTTCACACGATGCATGATGTCAGTATTCGAACGTTTCGGTCTCCTAAGACCTTCATCTGCATGACATCTGAGGAATTCAAAATATAATATAATAAATAAAAACAAATAAAAATATATTCCAAGAAAACTTTTAGGTACAAGTTAATATCCATCTCAATTATCACAGTATCAACAAAAGATATAATATACCAGTAAAAACCCAGTATTGTAACGTTCTCCAGTCATATTATAAAAATGTGATGGTTGCTTATGACATAAGCCATCAAGATCAGTATGTCATAGACTCCAATGGAAAAGGTTAAATACATCTCCCCAATACATATACCATCAGCTACAATATTAATCATATACCTTGTGCAGTGTGGTAAGCAAAAGAACGCTGTGTTCAAAAGCATGATATAATGATGTCCCTTAAATAGCATCACTAATACTTAATGATGACATCATCAGCAACAACCAATAGCAGAACATGTGATCACAACATCAGCAGTAACTCACAGTCACATGATTAAGTAAAAATATGCCCACATTCAGTTCTTAAGCATGAAAACAGATCGAGCATGTGCAAAAGTAATCAAGGAGGGTGTCGTCATATGTATAAACTAGCGATCACGTGATGATCTTAGACCACGCCCCAGTGTTGACATCTAAACTACAAGATTAAACATATAAAATAAGACAAAGCATCGTCACGTATAGCAATGAGGCGGTCACATGACCACACAATTTCTATTCATTTAAAAGGGACCACAGCATGAATATAAAAGGTCCATGGAAATAAATATTGCAATACCACACTGCACCTCAGTATCACAAATCACGTAGATAGAGTGTCAATATCAATTAGTCAAATACTAATAGTGGGACTGAATTATCAGATATATTAATACGTAAAAAAAAAAAAAAAATTTTTCAGACCCATCTACGTGTATCAGGATCTGATGTGTGATAGAAAATACAGTCCCTGACAGAAGTTCTGTCGCTTATCCATGTTGTTGAATCAAAAGCTTATAACCTGACTTTAAATTCATCCATTGGTTTTAGAGATGACTCATATGAAAGCTGAAACCCTCCCAAATGATTTTGTTGGTTAAGAAAATAAATTGGCTTCACTGCTGAAATATTCATCATTTAATGAACACAGAAAGGTCAGATTTTGGCAAGACAATAGTTTTGTCGCACACATAAAGTAATGTGAAAATCAAACCAATAATTCTGTTCAAAAACAAAGATGTGTTTCATAACATTGGTGAATGAAGTTGTGGTGCTATTACAGCCATATTTAATATTTTGTGTGACTTCCATGAGCTTGAAGGACTGCATCCATGCGTTTCAACAATGATTCATACAATTTATTGATGAAGTCATCAGGAATAGCAAAGAATGCAGTCTTACATGCCTTCCAGAGTTCATCAAGATTCTTTGGTTTTGTCTGCCAAGCTTCCACTTTCATCCTACCCCAAACATGCTCAATGATGTTCATGTCTGGTGACTGGGCTGGCCAGTCCTGGAGCACCTTGATCTTCTTTGCCTTGAGGAACTTTAATGTAGAGATGGATGTATGAGATGGAGCACCATCCTGCTGCAAAATTTGACCCCTTTTATGATTGGGAATGTAAGAGGAAGCTAATACTTCTTGATATTTTAGGCTATTGATATTGCCTTCCACCTTGCAAATGTTTCGCACACCCCCATACTGAATGTAACCCCAGACCATGATCTTTCCACCATCAAACGTAACTGTTTTCTGGGTGTATCTTGGATCCATACGGGCTCCAGTAGGTCTCCTGCAGTATTTGCGGCGGCTTTGGTGTAATTCAACTGAAGATTCGTCTGAGAAATCCACCTTCTGCCACTTTTCCAGCGTCCATCCGTTTAGCAGGCTGTGGGCCTTGGCAAATGCCACACGTTTTTTTAATTGCCTTTTGTTTAGTGCTGGCTTCTGGGCACTGATTCGACCATGGAGGCCATTTCGAGACAGAATCCTACAAACTGTTCTAGTTGACACAGGGACTTGAGGTGAGCAGGCCTGTTGGAGCTCTGCTGCAGTGGAAGAGGGGCTGGCTTTTGATTTTCTAACCAACAAATGTTCCTCCTGAGCAGTTGTCTTGTGGGGTCTGCCGGACCCGGGCTTGTCAAAAACATCACCAGTCTGTTCAAATCTTTTTTTTTAATTCTTTGTACTTGACGCAGAGACACATTAAAGGTGCCAGCCTTCTCTGCAGTGGATCTGGTCTTCAGCCTCTTGATAATCAAGGCTTTGGTCGCAGGGTTGATTTTTGGCATGTTGTCAGAGGTGAAGTTGCAGTTCAAGTGAAGGTCTGGGGTGCTGGAGTTCTTTTTATACACACCCACTAATTAACTGATCAATTAGTGAGCACAGGTGAGGCTTTAAACTAGGATTAGGTGCATTATACGACAAGGCGACAAAACTTTTGTCTTGCCAAAATCTGACCTTTCTGTGTTCATTAAATGATGAATATTTCAGCAGTGAAGCCAATTTATTTTCTTAACCAAAAAATCATTTGGGAGGGTTTCAGCTTTCATATGAGCCATTTCTAAAACCAATGGATGAATTTAAAGTCAGGTTATAAGCTTTTGATTCCACAACATGGATAAGCGACAGAACTTCTGTCAGGGACTGTATATATAGCATTGGTCATTACATAATAATAGAAAGTCCATAACAACCCCATGAAGAACCACCATTTAAAATATGAATAAATCACATTCACGGTTAAGTCCATGTTGCGCCAGAGTTCGCAGAGTGTGGCTCCAATAGGATTCACGCTGTTTCAATCTGCGCACGCGGTCGCTCCCTCTCCGCAATATAGAGACATGCTCCAAAACTTGGAAACGTAACTGCGATGCAGTATGTTTCTGTTTAATAAAGTGATCTGGAACGGGAAGCATGATCTTTCCACACCAAATATCCGACTTATGTTTTGAAATGCGGTCTCGCACATGCTGGGTAGTCTCCCCAACATATGCGAGACCGCAAGGACATTTCAAAAGATACACATGTGTGGTGGAACATGTAAAAAGTCATGAACTTGTATCAGTCGGCCTGAATGTGGATGTTGTACATGACTGCCCTTAATAATACTGTTGCACTGTCCACAATGTAGACATGGAAAAGTGCCTCTCTTAGGCGAATGTAAGACTTGTTGTTGTAGTGGTCTATGGATTGGGCCAAAATCTGCCCAAACTAACCGGTCTCTAATGTTTTGATCTCGCTTATAACAAGAAAGTGGAGGATTGGTGAATTCTGGAATATCAGGGTATGCTCTATGGAAAAGTGACCAGTGTCTCCATAAAATTTGATGTATTTTAGGGATACAGGGGTGGTAGGTGTTAACACAAGCAAGTCTATGTGGTTTTGGTGTTAATTCATTATCTCGGACATCAGAGTCCAATCTATTCAATTCCTTTGGTAAAAGGGAAGTAGGGTAACCCCTTGAGGAGAATTTCCCTAGCATCTCATGTGCACTAACTCTTTGTCTAACTGGATCCGATACAATTCTTTGTACCCGATGTAATTGAAACCTAGGAAGAGCATTTTTCACAGTCCTAGGATGACAACTAGAATAATGCAAAAGACCATTACGGTCAGTTGGTTTCCAGTATAACTCAAAAGAGAGAACACCATTAGTGTCCAATCTCACCATGGTGTTCAAAAAGCATATCTCAGAGGAACTGCTATGCATCGTAAAGGTTATCTGGTATTTAGATATCTGGTATTTTGATACTGAAAAAAATTTATCTAAAAGGGTTGATGGGCCCCCTCATATGCAAAATACATCGTCAATATATCGATACCAGGCTTTCACGTGGTGTTGAAATAACTCACAAGAATATACAAAGTCATCTTCAAATTTAGCCATGTACGCATTTGCATATAGGGGGGGACCACGTTCAACCCCATAGCGGTGCCCTTGCATTGAACATAAAATTGATCCCCAAAGAGAAATTAATTTTCCTCCAAAATAATCCATAAAATATCGGGACAAAATGAGATCTGAAGTCCAGTCAACTGAGAATAAGAATTCAATAGTTGGTTAGTGGCTTCAATACCCAACTCATGACTAATGCATGTATATAAACTATTAACATCCATAGTCACAAGAATATTATTACCAGACAATGTCCCAAGATCTCTCAATTTCAACAAAAAAAATCAGAAGTGTCCAGCAGAAAAGAGCGAGTTAGCCGAACCAAAGGTGTTAAAATTTTATCTAAGTAAATCACCAGGGGAGAGAGGATAGATTCAGTGGAAGCCACAATAGGTCTACCTGGAGGTTTTTGGAGGTTCTTGTGCACCTTAGGTAATATATAAAACACCGGGGTCACTGGATGTTCTTTGGTAAGATAAAGAGCCGTTTTGTTGTCAATTGTGCCCATGGTTAGATAGTGTTTCAAAGTATCAGCAATTCTCCTTGCAATTGAAAAAACAGTATTCCTAGTGGTCTTAATATAAGTAGCGGAATCGCCCAGTTGTCTATTGACTTCTTCTAAATAAGTTGATTTGTCCATAACCACAATTGAACCACCCTTAACTGCTGGCTTGATTATGATCGTCTGGTTAGATCGTAAAGCATGTAATGTCATTCTTTCCTCAGTGGTTAAATTATCCTTAGATGGTAATAGACCTCTCCTATACAGTCCAAGAGTTGTATCTATCTCTTTCTGGACCAAATCAATATAGGTCTCAACAGGATGATATTTTTTAGGAGTCATGAATGAACTACACATGCGTAAATCCAGGGTGTTAATACTTAATGGGTCAAATGTCTCCAGGCTAGATCCCAAGTTATTAGAAAGTATAGGCTCTGCATTACCAGATTGAAAATGTACCCTGAGACGAATTGACCTAAAGAATCTTTGTAACTCTTGCTCCAACTTATAGGTGTCAAGAGGGGAGGAGGGACAGAAGGATAACCCTTTCTGTAAAACCAACAGTTCTGCTGGAGACAAATTAATAGATGAAATATTAATTATATTTGGTCACAGACAGCCAGTCTCCAAGGTAAAAGGAGGTGCTAATTGGCTTAACGAACTAAATCTATTCTTCAATAAATTTGATCACTCACCAGCTCCTCCCACCCCAGCATGTCATTCAATCCCCTCTCCCACACTGACCTCACCTCCTGCTGTTAGTTCTCACCTCCATTTCAGTAAATCTAACAATGAGCCATTTGGCTACAGTCTGATCTTCACACGTGCCCAGGTGAGAAAGGAACTGAAAAATATCAAGGCTGGGAAAGCCTCAGGGCCAGATGGCATCAGTGCAAGGCTAATTAAGACTTGCGGGGACCAGCTGTGTGGTATTATTACATATATGTTCAATATGAGCCTGAAGCTGGGAATGGTACCACAACTGTAGAAATCATCTTGTGTTGTACTAGTTCCAAAGACACTTCATCCGATGGACCTTAACGACTACAGATCTGTAGCATTGACATCCCACCTGATGAAGATCTTAGAGAGATTGTTTCTCACACATCTCCACCCTCTAGTGAGCTCGGCTATGGACCCTCTCCAGTTTGCTTATCGGCCGGGCATTGGGGTGGATGATGCCAGAGCTCTTTCTTACCTGGAGAAATCAGGGAACACTGTGAGAATGTTCTTTGATTTCTCCAGTGCTTTTAACACAATACAGCCGGGGCTACTGAGAGACAAGTTGGCCCTTGTTGGAGTAGACCACCACCTCTCCAACTGGATCCTATACTACCTCAAAAACTGACCTCAGTATGTGAGAGCCCGGGACTGTGTGCCAGACACCGTGATCTGTAATACGGGGGAACCACAGGGTACCGTTCTTGCCCCTTTCCTCTTCACACTGTACACTGCTGATTTTAGGTGCAACTAATCTAGCTGCTACTTACAGAAGTATTCTGATGACTCTGCAATAGTAGGCCTCATCACAGACGAAGATGACAGGGAGTACAGAGAATTGAACCAGGATTTTGTGGATTGGTGCCAGCGGAACCACCTTAGGATTAATGCTGGAAAGACCAAGGAGATGGTGGTGGACTTTCGTAAGTGCAGATACCCTCCTAAACCAGTGGACATCCAAGAGACGGGCATTGAGATTGTCAACACCTATAAGTAACTAGGGGTGCTCCTTAATAATAAGCTGGACTGGGCAGATCACCTGGATGCACTGTACAGGAAGGGCCACAGCAGGCTCTATCTGCTTAGGAGGCTGAGAGCCTTTAGAGCCCAGGGGGCACTTCTTAGGGCCTTTTTCAATTCTGTAGTGGCATCAGCGATCTTCTTAAGAGTGGCCTGCTGGGGGAGTAGCATATCAACCAGGGATAGGAATAGACTCGACAAGCTGATTAGAAGGGCCAGCTCTGTCTTTGGGAGCCCCTTTGGATCCAGTGTAGGTGGTGGGTGACAGAAGGATACTGTCCATGGTGAGCTCCATGCAGGAGAATAACTCCCATCTGATGCATGAGACCGTGATAACACTGGGCAGTACTGTCAGTGACTGACTGCCTCACCCTGTGAGGAGTGCTAACGGAAGACTTTCCTCCCCGCTGCGGTTAGGCTGTACAACCAACACCGACCTAAGTGGAGATCACTCCATACAGAGAACTGAAAGATCTTTAAGTGTGGTATCCCTTTTACTACTTTTTTACCTGTACCTTTCTATCTGTACCTACTGTCACTGTAATGCCTCTAGTTTGGAGCTTATGTATATACTAGTAGAATACCCGCGGCTTCGCTCGCAGAAAATATGTTAAATTGTTGGTTAGGCTAGCTAAAGTAAAATTTTCAGTGTCACACTGATATTGACATTTTCAGAGTGCTACAGGAAATCTTTTCTTGCACTTGAAATTTTTCTTATTATTTTCGCATTTTACTTATTTGTCGTAACATTGATGTGAACAACAACTTTTTTTTTTTATTTCAACATTTTTATTGATTTTACATATTCAATACATACTATGTAGTGTAAACTATTACAACTAATTTTTGAACTATTTTTTATCAAAAATTAAAATTTATGCACCGTACACAAACATATAAAACATTTACACCCAATTAACAACAAGTGCAACCCTTCCCCCTGCCTCCAGTGTAATCTATAAGTAGTTCACAGACAAAACAGTAAAATTGGTTTACAGTTAAACAACTATCTATTGTAGTGCTTTTTGGTAAACAATGTTTCTGGTTTTACCTTCAGGTGCATATATGAAAAGATTTTTGGGGTTACCCACTCTAGAGCAAGCAACGTACAACTGTCCATGTGAAAAACATGGGCTTTCCAAATTAATGCCGGCTACTTTAAGTGATTAACCTTGTGCTTTGTTTATAGTCATAGCAAATGCAAGTCAGATTGGGAACTGCAGATGCTTAAAATTGAAGGGCATGTCGCTTGGTAGCAAAGGAATACACGGAATGAAAACATTTGCTCCCTTAGAATTTCCCATAAGAATAGTGGCTTCAATAACATTGGGCATGAGACTTTTAATGCACAATCTTGTGCCATTACACATTTTTGGTGGTTCAAGGTTCCGAAGCAAAATTATTATGGCTCCTATTTTTAAAGTGAGCTTATGCGGTGGCATTCTAGGAGGCTCCAAAGAATTCAGGAACTCCAATGGATACATTACAGCTTGTTCACTCTCCATGACTGAATCAATGGACATGTATGCGGTCGCTAGACCAGGCAGCCTTCCCTGAATTAGTAGATTTATGGAGCTGACACTATCATTTTTAGGCGCTAGGATTGCACGCTCACAAAGCCACTGATGGTTGTTAAAATTGTTCCAAATATCAGGGAAAACTTGGTCAATAAGTTCCATTACCGAAGATGTAATTTCACAAAAATGTTCCGGAAAGGAAATGAGACCAGTAGTGGAATCAGTAGGGAACCTGTCATTTCCAAGGCATAGTAGCTGGTGTGTAAATTTGTCCGCAGTTGTATTTCCCATCAAATGAACCCGCATATTAGTAGTAAGAGTTTGCTTCTGAACATGTATCCACAGATAAGATTTTAGACAGGCATTCAGCTCATCCGCTGGTGTTGCTCCCATAAGAACAGGTAACGTCTGGCAGAAGTCACCTGCAAAAATTACAACAATTCCCCCATTAAACAATCGGTTCCCCGCAGATCTTTCAAGGTGCGATCAAGGGCCTCGACCGCTTTCTTGTGTGCCATGGTACATTCATCCCAAACAATTACTTTGCAAGTTTGTAATACTTTAGCTTTCCCAGAGCCCTTAGTGATATTGCAGACAAGAGTTTCTGACAGCACTATATTAAAGGGCAATCCTAGTGCTGAATGAGCCGTGCGCCTTCCATCTAAAAGAGTGGGCGCAATCAAAGATGATGCAACAGCTAAGGCAATGTCATTATTTGAGCGAATTTCTGCAAGCAGCAAATTCATTAAAAATGTTCTACCAGTACCTCCTGGTGCATCTAGGAAAAATAGTCCTCTATTTCCACTGGAAATCTGACCCATAATTGCCATATAGGCCGATCTTTGGTCATCAACCAAAAGAGGCTTACTTAATATGACAAATTCTTTACATTTTTCCAAATCATAGCTTTTTTCTTGCAGAATACCTCTGTTCATAATATCAAAGTCTGGTTGATTTGGTGCTGGTAAACCTAATTCTATTAGAGCTTTACTATTGATAGATATGCACCTTTCTTCTAATATCAAGAGGACTTTGTTGAATATGTCAGCAGTGAAATTTAAGTCTAAGTCTGGATTAACTCTCCTTTGCACTCTAAGAATATCTTCACTAAGATATTCTTTGTATTTGTCCCAAAGCGCGCAGGGATTGGAAGGTGCGCAGATTGTAATTATTATAGCAAACAGCTCTCTAAGTTGAGGTGGAAAGCGAGTGACAGATGCTTTCTGCAATGTCATGTCCCAGTGTTGATCGTCTTCGATCAGCCTATGCTTTTGACATGCTTCCCTGTAAGTTTGGCACAGCTCTCCATCAACTATTTTCAAATCTGTGAAAGAAGTTGGCCCACAGACAGTGTGAAGCAGTAATCGGAGGTAGTAACACTCTGTGTTGTTTAGATGCACTGTATACACACGTCCAAGTGCATCACTGGAACGTTTGTCCCATCCTGGGACCCTTGCACCTTGTTTCCCCTTGCAAAATACTTTTCTCGATTTATTCCATGTATAATATTTTGAAACATCTGAATATAATAAAGTCCTTGCAAATGGATCTGCTTGACATAGGAGAAAGAAAGCTGTCAATGTTGTATTGGGTGGTCGAGCAGCTCTTTCCTCTGCATTCTTGGGAGTAAAATAAACTCGTTCATTTTCAAGATGGACACTGAGATGAACTACAGTCAGATGTCTTTCATGGATGGGAAAATTTAGTAATCGCCACACGGCTTTATTACTACTTATATACCTTCCCATCTGATACAGCATAATCTCATCACATGTACATTTTGGATTCTCTAGCTGGAAAACTGCCATATCACTGCCCTTGTTAACATATTTGCAAATGTATTTAATTGACTTAACAGAGTTAAAATATTCTATGTTAATGTGCGCATCAAACATTTTTGAAAGCAGTGGAGAGTAAGGTACAACCCATCGATTATCTATTTCAAGATCTGTGTTTTGTTTAACCCATTTTAATCTGATTGTTGCAGTATATCCTCCCTGTTCAGGTTTCCGTCTTCTGTAAGGAGGATAACCATCATCTCCTGTTTGTGTTTCTACAGTCAAGTTGCGAGGATACTTTTTAGTACATTTTTCTTCCTTCATATATGGCGATCTTGGGTTAAGTGGTGAACAGATCATATTTTTAGAAATAGTTTCAAAAAGTACTGGATCCTCTTCTGGATTTGGAAGCTCAGTACAAATAAGACTGTCAATTTGATCAGGGCATATCTTATCCTTTAGCTATATCAGGAAATGAGCATGTGGAAGACCTCTTTTTTGCCACTCAATTACTGACTTTCACCAAAAATGTAACACTTTGTAATTACGTCCATGAGCTTGATCAGTTTTTGTTTAAAAACCCTTGCTATTAAATCATGTCGATCAGAGAGGCCCTGGCCATTCAGAAGCTCTTCCTTTATCTCTGGCCAAGTTGGATTACATGTAACTGTAATAAACAAATCAAGACGACCATATGTCATGGTGTCCTGAGCATACTCATGCATATGTCTGGGACTTCCAGTAAATGTAGTCGGTAAAATAAACATACGCCCAATGTCAGCCACGTTGCCATCATTAGCAACAGCATCCCTTAAATGAATGTATTGATTGTTGGTTCAATCGTATGTACAAAAGATGCTCACTTTCCACCTTGGCATACATATCAACTATAAATTGATGATAAAGTTGCCTACATTGTAAAATGTGGTTAGAAGACCCATGTGTGATCATTATTTGGTAGGCATAAAAGTCCATAGCTGATATTATTTTATTGGTTGGCCTAGCAGTCTTGGGATCAGTCTATGTTAGATTTAAGTGATAGCCATCTTGGCCATTCCACAATATTATCGGATATTGCAGAGCATCAATCACAATTTGTGATCTATGTGTTTCTGCAATACGTTGAAGATTGTCGCTTCATCGCTGAATAATTATATCTCAGCTTTGAAAGTCTTGTCCAACCAGTACAATAGCTACTTCGTTAACAGTGGGAGAATTAAATCATGCTCACCAAACGGTGTCTTGTCTGCTCTTATTACAACTTGATATTCATCACGCGGCATTTTTTTCTAAGGCTGTTTTGAAAAGGTTTACTAACTGATTGTGCTGATGGAAAAATCTTTGCAAATTCAACACAATCTTTTTTGTCTCAAGTATAGCTTCACAATGTCTATCAGCTTGGATTTGTTCGTCTCCCAAAACATAAATTTGTAAAAACTTTGGATCTTCATTTCCTACAGGAAGCATTGAACCGATTTTGTGATATATTTGGCCCTGGACTTTAAAAGTTGGCATAAATCCTGCTTCCTGAAGTCCAGCTGTCGTACCAAAGGATGTCATCTGGAAAGATGAATTGCATCTCCTAATATTTTGCAGAAAATGCTTTGACACGGGAGTTGTTCCTGGCATGTATGAAAGAAGTGGTTCAGGAGGTAGATCTAAAGGTGGCAAACTGACTTTGCCATTTGAGCAGCACATACCAGGCGATGCCAAGAAAAACTTCTTTGCTCGACAATGTTTGCATATTATGTCCATTTTGTCAATTATGACTTTCTGATGTGACCCATAGTCTTGAATTGGGTTGTAGTGAAATGCTTCCAAACACAAATCAGCCTGCCTACATCTTTGCACACGTTGCATATGTCGTATGCAGTCATTTTCAGAACGTTCATCATTTTGTTCAGATGTTTCCATATTCCTTGCTTCAGCCTGCCTTATCCGATTCTTGTGAAGACAACATTGCCGTTGCTCTGATGTCTCAGCTGCCTTACATTTAGCCTGTCTCATCCGTTTCTTTTCAAGCCGCGAGTCATGTTGTTCACTTGTCTGAGCAATTTGACACAATTTTGCGTTCTTAGCTTTTGGATGAACTTGCCTAATAGATGGTTGTTTTTTGGGCGGCGTTTTAAAAAAACAGTCCTTAGTATTATGACCCTTTAGTCTTCACCTGACACTGGATAAGAGATGTAATAGGATGAATAGTAAATACAGAGCAGCCCTAATCTTTTTTTTTTTGGGTGGGGTTTGCTTTCTTTTCCCCCCCCCCTGGAGGGAAAGGGGGTCGTAAATATAAAAAATAAAAAAATATTATTTTTTTATTTTGGGGGGGTGTCCCCCTCGCCTTTCTTCTCCCTCAGGGGGGCCGGCTCCCCCCCTTTTTTTTTCGGGGCGCGCCGCGGCGGCGGCTGCTGCACCCCACAAAAACTTTAGAGGGGGAAACAAAAACCACACAACAAAAAAAAAAAGGAGGGGGGGGCCACAACCACGCCCGGGGGGGGGGGGGGGAAAAAAATAATAGGGAGGGGGGGGGGGGGGGAAAAAAGAGGTTTTTTTTTTGTGTGTGTGTGTGTGTGTGTGCGGGCGGGTGTTACAAATGTATATACAGACACGACCAAAAGTTTTTAGGATGACCCAAATTTTTTTTTTTCTCATGTTCTGCCGCCCTCTGGTTTTTTTGTGTGCTTGTCAGATGTTTTTATCACATACAGAAATATAATTGCATTCATATTATGAGTAACAGAAGCTTATATTGACAGTTAGAATGAGTTAATGCAGCAAGTCAATATTTGGAGTGTTGACCCTTCTTCTTCAGGACCTCTGCAATTCTCCCTGGCATGCTCTCAATCAACTTCTGAACCAAATCCTGACTGATAGCAGTCCATTCTTGCAGAATCAATGCTTTAATTTTGTCTGAATTTGTTGGTTTTTGTTTGTCCACCCGTCTCTTGATGATTGACCACAAGTTCTCAATGGGATTAAGATCTGGGGAGTTTTCAGGCCATGGACCCAACTTCTCTCTTTTTTTTTTCTTTGGTACTTTTTTTTTTTCTTTTCTTTTTTTGAAGGGGGGGCACCCAAAAGGGAAAGGGAGGGTTTAGGGGGACAAACCGCTCGGGGGGGGGGGGGGGGGGTGGTTTTGGGGGTTTTTTTGTTACCTTTTTTTTTTTTTGGCTGTGTTTTTAAGGAGAGAGTGAGGGGGGGCGCCCCCCCCGGGGGGGAGCCCCCCCCACACAAGAAGGGTTTCGGGGGGCTTTACAGTTGGGAAGAGACAAGACTGGTGGTAGCGCCCCCCTCTTCTTCTCCGAATAAGCTGTTTTCCACGATGTTCCAAACAATCGAAAAGGGGATTCATCAGAGAAAATGACTTTCCCCCCGCCCCCAGCAGCCCCCTCCCTGTACCTTTTGCAGAATATCAGTCTGTCCCTGATGTTTTTTCTGGAGAGAAGTGGCTTCTTTGCTGCCCTCCTTGAGACCAGGCCTTGCTCCAAGAGTCTCCGCCTCACAGTGCGTGCAGATACACTCACACCTGCCTGCTGCCATTCCTCAGCAAGCTCTGCACTTCTGGTAGCCCGATCCCGCAGCTGAAACACTTTTAAGAGATGGTCCTGCCGCTTGCTGGTCTTTCTTGGGCGCCCTGGAGCCTTTTTGGCACCAATGGAACCTCTCTCCTTGAAGTTCTTGATGATGCGATAGATTGTTGACTGAGGTGCAATCTTTCTAGCTGCAATACTCTTCCCAGTTAGGCCATTTTTGTGCAGTGCAATGATGACTGCATATGTTTCTTTAGAGATAACCATGGTTAACAGAAGAGAAACAATGATGGAAAGCACCAGCCTCCTTTTAAAGTGTCCAGTGGTGTCATTCTTACTTAATCATGACAGATTGATCTCCAGCCCTGTCCTCATCAACACCCACACCTGTGTTAATGGAGCAATCACTGACACGATGTTAGGTGGTCCTTTTAAGGCAGGGCTGCAATGATGTTGAAATGTGTTTTGGGGGATAAAGTTCATTTTCTAGGCAAATATTGACTTTGCAAGTAATTGCTGTTAAGCTGATCACTCTTTATAACATTCTGGAGTATATGCAAATTGCCATTAGAAAAACTGAAGCAGTAGACTTTGTAAAAATTAATATTTGTATCATTCTCAAAACTTTTGGCCATGACTGTATGCGTGTATGCATGCACGTGTGTGGTCCTTGTATACTGTATGTATGCGTGAGTGTGCGCATGTGATCCATGTGTTTGTGCGTGCGTAGTGCAAGTGTCCATGTGTATGCATGTGCTCTGTTCGTCCATGTGCGTAGGGTGCATCCATCTCAGCGTGCCTGTCTGGTCCTTGCGTTCGCATGTGGTGTGCATGTGTTATTTATGGAGTGGTGTTGTGGTATTTGTGGGGTGGTGTTTGTGTTGTGTGTGTCTAGCATGGTCTGGTGTTTGTGTGGTGTGTTGTGGCATTTGTGTGGTGTTGTGCTTGTGGGTTGGTGTATGTGTGCTGTCTGTGTGATGTTTGTATGGTGTTTGTGAAATGTTTATGTGTTGTGGTGTGGCTTCTTTAGCAGCGACTCTTTGATGCCGTCGCTATAATCCGTCCCTGTCAGTCACAACTGTTGTTTTCCCCTCAGCACTGTCACATTTCACCATTATATGTATAGGGCATAACTTTGGGGGGCCCAATCTGATGACTGGGGGATGCTAGCAAGATTTAACGTGCGCAGCATTCTGCTCCTGTGGGTGGAGAGGGGGTGTGCCAAATTTCACCCAAATCGGGCGAGAACTGTGGATTGGTATAGAGCGGGCTACTACAGATTTTGAGTTTTATATATATAGATTGTTTTTTGTTTTTGTATTATCTATGCTGCTGTAACAAACTGATTTTCTCCATGGTGGGACTGATTATCTTATACACAAAGTTATAAAACAGTTTCTCAAATACCCTCCATGACAGCACCACAGGAGGTTGTATCTCCTCCCACTATCTCCCACAGGAAAAGCACACAAGAGGCTAAATAGCCCCTCCCCTTCCTCCCTCTTCAGTGTTTTTTCCTGTCCCTATTAGTGGGCAGACAAGAGGTTTTGAGCATACTTACCCAGCAGAGTGGGGTCCAGTACGGCTGTCCCTGCAGATCTGCGCCGTCTCTCCGCGGAGACTTGGTGGGTCCATCTCCTCCTGCACCATCCTGGGACAGTGGAGATGTGTATTGCGGGCCTCGGTCCCTCTTCAGAGGCTCCCTGGCCTGTAGAGTCCCCTGCCTGTTCTCAGAGCTGGCGTTCCCGGCTGGGATACACGCCGATGCCTCTTCCGGTCGTGGTGACGTCACTTCCGGTTGCGGAGAAAGACGCTAAAGGAGGGAGATTTGAAAAGTTTAGCGTCCTGAACAGGTGCAGGTGGACCAGAAGCATTCCTATTCATGGAATGTAGTACGCTGGTCGTCGGTGGCTGGTTTAAAACGCCTCCCAGACCAAGAGGCTTTCTCCTTAAGGTAGGACCATCTGTGTCTGTTTGTTATAATGCCTGGAGATGAGTCCTCTAGAGTGGTGTATGAGCCTGGCGTACCCCCAGCCCCAGTGAGTAATCTGGTAATGGGATGTTACATGGTATGATTAGGGGAGTTCTCATGTCCCTTTAATGTCATGTATTTATTAAGGAAAAAGAAGCTAAAGATGTGTCTTCTAAATCTAAGAAAGTGGCTGTATTTAAAAAATGTGCCATCTGTGAGAAAAAGCTTTCTTCCACGTCCAAAAAATCTTTATGTCAGTCTTGCACTGAAAAGATAATTATAGAGGAACAGCCGTCTTTAATGGAGGAAATTAAAGGGATGGTTCGGCATGAGATCCAGTCCTCCCTAGCTTCTTTTTCCCATGCCTTTTCCTCTGCTGAGCCACAACCTGTGGCCAAAAAGAGGAAGTTAATTACTGATCCAGATTCGGATAATAGTGACGTTTATGTCCCATCTGTGTCCGAAGATTTCCTGGAGGAAGGGGAATTACCTGGGCCTTCAGATGTTGAGGATAGAAGATATTACTTCTCATCTGCATTTACTCAGGAGCTTCTTTCTACCGTTAGAAGCACCATGAATATAGAGGATGTTCAGGAGAAGCAAACTAGTCAGGATGAAATGTTTCAGGGCTTAGGCCAAAGAAAAAATTAGTTTTTCCCATTCATTAGAATTTAGAGTGTCTAATTCAGGATGAATGGCTACATTCGGAGAAAAGTCTGTTTCTGTCTCAAGAAATTAAGGACAGATTTCCCTTTGATGAATCTAAAATCAAAGGTTGGGCAGAAGTGCCAAAAACTGATATACAGGTGGCCAAAGTGGGGAAAAAGATGACGCTTCCTTTTGAAGACTCGTCACAGCTTAAGGACCTGCTAGATAGGAAAGCTGACAGCCTCCTTAAGAAATCCTGAGAGTGCTCTTCAGCCCTATTACAAGTTAATATTGGATCAACTTGTGTGGCAAGGTCTATGTATAGATGGCTAGACTAATTTGAGATCCATCTTAGAGAAGACACCTCAAGGGAAGATATATCATCCTCCATTCCGCTGCTTCAGAAGGCCACTGGCTTTCTTTCAGATGCTTCGGCAGAGTCAGTAAGTATTTCCCCTAGATCTGGGGTCCTCTTTAATACAACTCGCCGAGCATTATGGCTGAAAATGTGGGCTGGTGGCCCAATTTCTAAACAGAAGCTCTGTGCTATTCCCTTCCAGGGAGAGCATGTTTTTGGTCCAGAATTAGATATGTTGCTTGGAAAGGCAACGGATAAAATGAAATCGCCAAAACTTTCCAAAAGAAAACAGCCATTTCGTCCCTTTCAAGGATACAGTTCTGAATTTAAATCCAAGTGTAAAACAGGCAGATGGAGCTACCCTAAGGGAGGCAGGGGGAAGAATATCTTCTTTAACCCCAATAAGCAATCCCAGGACAAACAATGACACCAGGAGGATAGGGGGCAGGTTGTCCAGGTATGCCGTACACTGGAAAGAAATAACATCCAACCTGTACATCCTAAATTCAATAACAAATGGCTTCAAAATAGAATTTTCAACCTATCCCCCCCAGGAGAGTAGTGTTCACATCCATACCATCTCCTACGCTTCACATGGCTTTGATGGAAGGTTTCCAGAAACTTCTGGACACGGAAGTAATTTGTCCTGTTTCCCCCTTAGAAAGAGGGGAAGGTCATTATTCCCGCCTGTTTATGGTAAAAAAAAACAAGTGGGGTGTACAGAATAATAATAAACTTGAAGCCTCTAAACAATTACATAGTTTATCATCGCTTCAAGATGGAGTCAGTAAAGTCCACAATTCCCCTGGTAGGGCAGGACCATTTTATGGCCACCATCGACCTTCAAGATGCATACTATCACATTCCTATTCATCCTCTCTACCAAAAATTTTTAAGGTTTGCAGTCCAGCATGGAAAGGGGGAAGGGGGAGACACTCCATTTTCAGTTTCGGGCTCTCCCCTTCGGAATATCATCAGCCCCAAGGCTATTTACGAAGGTGATGGTGGAAGTAGTAGCTTTTCTAAGGAAACAAAATCTAGACGACCTCTTAGTGGTAGCTCAGTCTTTTTTTCTTCTCCAGTATCACGTTCAGATAGTGTGTCAGACTTTACAAAAAATAGGATGGGTAATAAATTGGGAGAAATCCAATATAGTCCCAAGGTATCGCAAGATTTTCATAGGTATCCTGCTCGATTCCCATCTGCAGATGTCCTTTCTCCCTACAGACAAGATAGTGGCTCTAAAGTCCAAAGTTGCTACCTTTCAAAGGAAGACAAAGGGAGGCAATGTCTGTACTGGGTTCTATGACCGCTTGTATTCAGGCGGTTCCCTGGGCTCCACCTCATTCAAGAGCCCTTCAGTCCTTGATATTATCAAGTTGGGACAAGAGTCAGCTGTCATTAGACAAGATGATCTATGTGTCTCACAGTGTAAAAATCTCCCTACAATGGTGGAGGAAGAGCTCAAACTTACAGCAGGGAATTCCTTGGAACCCCTCTCCAGTAATTCAGATTACTACAGATGCAAGCAGATTGGGTTGGGGAGCAACCCTTTCTCGGAGATCATTTCAGGGGGCCTGGCCTGCAGCTCTCCACAGCCACTCCTCAAACTTCCTGGAGCTCAGGGCAGTTTGGGAAGCCCTAAAAGCAACCATACCATTGATAAAAGACTCATGTCAGGATATTGCCAGACAACATGACAGCAGTGGCATTCCTGCGCCACCAGGGAGGTACTCAATGGCGTAACCTTCAGGCTCTCTCAGCTCAGATATTCGCCTGGGCAGAGAGACACCTAAAATCCATCTCTGCTCTCCATGTAAAAGGTTCTTCAAACCATCAAGCGGATTTTCTGAGCAGAAAACATCTAAATCCAGGAGATTGGAGTCTAAAGACAGAAATTTTCCAGCAGGTTTGTCAGATCTGGGGAACTCCAGAGGTGGACTTATTTGTCAATCGTCAAAATGCGAAGGTTCCTCTGTTCTTCTCACTCAACCCAAGAGAACCTTGTCTAGGGGTAGATGCCTTTTCCTCCACTTCCTTTACTTCCAAGGGTTCTGCAAAAGATCATCAAAGAGAATCTGAGGGTCATTCTAATAGCCCCAGTATGGCCCAAGAGAGCGTGGTTTGGGCTCCTAAACAGTCTCAGAATAGCAGATCCATTGATACTCCCATTACTTCCAGACCTTCTACATCAAGGTCCAATATTTTATCCAGATCCTCAGAAACTCTGGTTAGCAGCCTGGCTTCTGAAATCTCCATTTTGAAATCAAGAGGACTGTCTGAGTCGGTTATTCAAACCTTCCAGGCGGGGAGGAAGAAAGTTACCCATGCTATTCCTTTCCTGGTGTGGCAGTAGTGTTCCGGATATCAACCATCCAAATATAGCAAAAATCTTAGATTTCTTGCAGCAGGTCTGGATAAGGGTCTAAAACCTAGTACTTTAAAGGTACAAGTATCAGCCCTTAGCAGTTATTTTGATTCTGTCTTAGCTAACCATCGCTGGGTTAAGAGATATTTTAGTGGGGCCTGCAGGCTTCTCCCAGGGAGGAAGGTTTTACTTCCACACTGGGATCTCAATATAGCCCTTAAGGGCCTGACGCTGCATCCCTTTGAGCCAGTCGCTGAGGCTAATATAAAAGAACTGTCCTGGAAAGCGGCTTTTCTGGTTGCCATCTGCCAGAAGAGTTAATGAAATTCAGGCTCTCTCTATCAGAGAACCTTTCCTAAAAATTTTAGAGGACAGAATAGTTTTTTGGCCTGACTCTACCTTTTTTCCAAAAGTGGTTTCAGATTTTCATATGTCTCAGGAGATCATTCTTCCTTCCTTTTGTCAACATCCGTCTAATAGGAGGGAAGAATCCTTTCTTATCTGAAAGCCTCTTCGGACTGGAGAAAGGATGAGAATCTTTTTATTCAGTTTTGTGGCCCTAACAAGAGGAAGAAACGGTCAAGGAAATCCCTTGCTAGTTGGATTAAAAACGCAATTTGTAAGGCCTATGTGTGTCAGGGTTTAGCTCCCCCGAAACACCTTAAAGCTCATTCTACCAGAGCCATGTCCGTTTCTTGGGCTGATGCCTCCTTAGACCAAATCTGTAGAGCTGCTACTTGGTCTGTGGTCCATACATTTACCAAACATTATAGATTGGACCTTTCTCGCACGTCAGACCTCTCCTTTGGGAGGAAGGTCCTGCAGCTGATAGTCCCCCCCTCAGAGTAGTTATCTAGCATTCCTCCTGTGGTGCTGTCATGGAGGACATTTGAGAAAATAGAATTAGTACTTACCGGTAACTCGGTTTCTGGTAAGCCCTCCAATACAGCACCCTGATTTCCCTCCCAATAGCTAGACTATATTTGGTTTAGGATATACTAATAGTGGTCATCTGGAATACACTGAAGAGGGAGGAAGGGGAGGGGCTATTTAACCTCTTGTGTGCTTTTCCTGTCCCTAATAGAGGGAGGAGATACAACCTCCTGTGGTGCTGTCATGGAGGGCTTACCAGAAACTGAATTACCGATAAGTACTAATTCTATTTTTTTAAGAATTCTTATTGTATTACTTCAGTATCAGAGATCAACAACACGGCATTAACAATGAAAGTAACTTAACACATCGTGCTCCGGTGTCTTCCAGCGCATTCCAGTCCTGCTGCTCCAGTGTTTTCTTCCAGTGGAACTTCCCACAGCACTGTGACATCCCATGTCAGCAGCCTCAGCGGTCATATGTGGCGGGGACTTCTGTTAGAAGAAAACACTGGTGCAGCAGAACCAGACTGCGGTGGGAGACATCGGAGATATAAACTGGGAGGCAGAAACCTGCAGGTCCAACAAAGGGAACAGGTTATTGTTAGTAATAAAAAGACAATTACCTATCACAACTAATTAAACTAGAAAGAGTGCAGAGAAGGGCGACCTAGATTAATAGGGGAATGGGTGAATTGGAGTACAATGATAGATTAATAAACTATTCAGTTTAGAAAAAAGATGTCTATTGGGAGACCAAATAACAATGTACAAATACATGAAGGGACAACACAAAGAACTTTCTAATGATCTTTTTACTCCTAAGCCGTGACAGTGAAAAGGGGACATCCTTTACGTTTAGAGGAGATAAAACTTCACCAACAATATAGACAGGGATTCTTTACTGTAAGAATAGAGAGGCTATGGAACTCAATGGTGCCTCCCCACAGTATAATGTCCTACAGTGGCCCCTTCACACAGTATTATGTCCCATAGTGACCCCTATGGTGTTCCTTGCAAATATTGCAAAAACTTCAGCAGAACCTGAACTGTTTAGGGTTCACGAACCACGAACTATTATACTGTGGGGTCAGAGTATAATGATCGGATGTCCAGGGGAAGTGAAAAACCTACCAAAACAATATTACTCACCTCTCCTGTGCTCCGGCGAGACATGGGTTACGCTGGCATCATTATGCGTTGTGATGCTGACCTGACCCACGTGACATCTGTGACATCATTGAAGAAGCCCAAGGACAGCAGGGAGTCATGCCACAGCGACAAGTAACACTGTTTATGTTTGCTCACCTCCCTTGGACCTCCGATCTTTATACTCCAGGGTCTGAATAGACAGACCCCACAGTATAATAATAGCAGTTTCAGTTCGGACATATTTGTTCAGAACGAAACCGCCAGGCGATCAGGTTCAGCCAACAAATACTCTTGCTGCGGGCCTACTTACCGATCCACCTTCTCTTCCCCTTTTGCTCTCTAGGGGGCTCCGTGCGTTGCATATCACGTCGCTATCAGTGACGTCCCTACACTGTTCAGCATTAGTAACATGCTATGCGACACACAGGGCCCCATGGAGGGCTGAAGAGGAAGTGAAGGCGGTGCCCTCCATCCGTCTGGTGCCTCGGTGTAATCTGACTGAGGCGTCATTTTGAGGTGGATCTCTGGCCCGAGGAACGAGATCCGGGGGGCTGTAATACATTACCATAACAGTTGGGAGCCTATTGAAGGCCTCAAGACTTGTCTGGCTTACACTTGCATTACAGACTGGTCTATGAAGCCTGAAATACAAGTGGCGGTAATTTACAATACATTGTGTTAGTGATCAGACCCCCTGAGGTTCAAGACCCCTAGGAGGGTCTAAAAATTACAGAGAAAAAAACAAAAAACCTGAAATAAAGAAAAGAAAATTCAAATTTAGTATCCCTGTTTCAGAAAATGCACAGACTACAAACAAATATATTTCTTATAGAGTGAACACCGTAGCAGGGGGAAAAAAAAAAAAGTCAAAAGAGCTGAACCTCTATTTTTTCGCCGTTTCGCCGCCCATAAAAATTCAAATATAAAATGATGAAAGCAATAGAATTTCCCCAAATTGGCCTTATTGATTGGAAATATATATATATATATATATATATATATATATATATAAAAAAAAATTACAGGTCTCAGGTGTATGGCAACTCCAAGATTTTTTTTTTTTTTTTTTGCAAAGTCTTTTGCAAAATTTTTTAAAGGGGTTAAAATGTTAAACAAAGACACTATATAAATTTGGTATGGCCGTAATTATACTGACCCATAGAATACAGGGGACATGTCATTTTGGTTGCACATTGAATGCCGTAAGAAGAAACCCTGTTATTATATTCTGGGGTCTGAGGAGATCCCAGAGAATAATAGTGTTTCATTTGTGATGACAGCCCTGGCAATAATACTCAGGATAAGGGGCCTTGGGGCAGGTAGCTTGCTGAGTGAGAGGACTCTATTCAGCATCCAGCCAGTTGGACCACCAGGAAAATTCTTGCTGATATACATTGCCAATCCATCCCTGATTATAACTGGACTTTTCCTCAACAGAAAGCTTATTGAGCGGCATCATAGGAAAGTTTGTTACTTGATGCTACACATGATGGGGGGCAGTTAAGGGTAGAAAAAAAATAAAAAATCTGACATGTTTCCATTAACCCCTTAGTGACAAAGCAGGCAGCATCAGGGAGCAGGTGTTAGCTGTAACTGACAACTAATACCCACTCCATTCCCTCTCGGTCAGAGCTCAGCTTGGGTTTCTCTAAGGTAATGGCCCCCTTTGCTCCCCAGCGGCAAGATGTATTGCCGATATGTATTTTTGGCAGCCTGGGGTCTGACCAGTAGCTCTGGTCTGTCAGGAGCCCCACATTCCTGGCTGGCTGAACCTGCCTGATGAGAGGAAGTCAGCCTATGGGTCTGAATAGGCTGACTTCCTTTATATACTGCAATACACGTGTATACACATGTATTGCGGTGTATAGTACTGAAACAGCAATCAGAGCTTTGCTGGTTTAAGTCCACCAGTTGGATATTAAAAAAAAAAAAAAAAGTACAGTCAGGGAGGGCATTCCTCACAGCCCAGCTAGACTGTCAGGAACACCCTTCTGACTGTGAGCTAAGACCGCCGATATCTCCAGCCCCGGGGCATATAACGGGAAATCCGACAGTGTGCTGAATTCAGCGCGCTGTCAGCTTTCTAGCGGTATGTAAAACCGCATATACAGTCATATGAAAAAGTTTGGGCACCCCTATTAATCTTAATCATTTTTAGTTCTAAATATTTGGGTATTTGCAACAGCCATTTCAATTTGATATATCTAATAACTGATGGACACAGTAATATTTCAGGATTGAAATGAGGTTTATTGTACTAACAGAAAATGTGCAATATGCATTAAACCAAAATTTGACTGGTGCAAAAATTTGGGTACCCTTATCATTTTATTGATTTGAATACTCCTAACTACTTTTTACTGACTTACTGAAGCACAAAATTGGTTTTGTAACCTCACTGAGCTTTGAACTTCATAGCCAGGTGTATCCAATCATGAGAAAAGGTATTTAAGGTGGCCAATTGCAAGTTGTTCTCCTATTTGACTCTCCTCTGAAGAGTGGCATCATGGGCTCCTCAAAACAACTCTCAAATGATCTGAAAACAAAGATTGTTCAACATAGTTGTTCAGGGGAAGGATACAAAAAGTTGTCTCAGAGATTTAACCTGTCAGTTTCCACTGTGAGGAACATAGTAAGGAAATGGAAGACCACAGGGACAGTTCTTGTTAAGCCCAGAAGTGGCAGGCCAAGAAAAATATCAGAAAGGCAGAGAAGAAGAATGGTGAGAACAGTCAAGGACAATCCACAGACCACCTCCAAAGAGCTGCAGCATCATCTTGCTGCAGATGGTGTCACTGTGCATCGGTCAACAATACAGCACACTTTGCACAAGGAGAAGCTGTATGGGAGAGTGATGCGAAAGAAGCCGTTTCTGAAAGCACGCCACAAACAGAGTCACCTGAGGTATGCAAAAGCACATTTGGACAAGCCAGCTTCATTTTGGAAGAAGGTCCTGTGGACTGATGAAACAAAGATTGAGTTGTTTGGTCATACAAAAAGGCGTTATGCATGGCGTCAAAAAAACACAGCATTCCAAGAAAAACAGTTGCTACCCACTGTAAAATTTGGTGGAAGTTCCATCATGCTTTGGGGCTGTGTGGCCAATGCCGGCACCGGGAATCTTGTTAAAGTTGAGGGTCGCATGGATTCAACTCAGTATCAGCAGATTCTTGAGAATAATGTACAAGAATCAGTGACGAATTTGAAGTTACGCCGGGGATGGATATTTCAGCAAGACAATGATCCAAAACACAGCTCCAAATCTACTCAGGCATTCATGCAGAGGAACAATTACAATGTTCTGGAATGGCCATCCCAGTCCCCAGACCTGAATATCATTGAACATCTGTGGGATAATTTGAAGCGGGCTGTCCATGCTTGGCGACCATCAAACTTAACTGAACTGGAATTGTTTTGTAAAGAGGAATGGTCAAAAATACCTTCATCCAGGATCCAGGAACTGATTAAAAGCTTCAGGAAGCGACTAGAGGCTGTTATTTTTGCAAAAGGAGGATCTACTAAATATTAATGTCACTTTTCTGTTGAGGTGCCCATACTTTTGCACCGGTCAAATTTTGGTTTAATGCATATTGCACATTTTCTGTTAGTACAATAAACCTCATTTAAATCCTGAAATATTACTGTGTCCATCAGTTATTAGATATATCAAATTGAAATGGCTGTTGCAAACACCCAAATATTTAGAACTAAAAATGATTAAGATTAATAGGGGTGCCCAAACTTTTTCATATGACTGTACATGAGGACATGAAAGGTCCTCTTTAAAAAAAAAGTATAAAAAATTAAAGTGTGTAAGAAAAGTAATTAATAAATGAATATAGCCCAAAAAATGCAACTTGACTACATAAAATGAATTATATATAAAAAAAAAAATCTAAAAATTAATAAAAACAATACATATTTGATATTGCTGCATCCGTAACAACCCTTGCAATAAAATAAACATTATATAACCTACATGGTGAACGTCGGAAAAAAAAATGCCGGAAGTAATGATTTTTCGCCATCTCACCTTACAAAACATGCTATAAAAAGTGATCAAAAAGCCATATATACCCCAAAACAATACCAATAAAAAGCACAGGTTGTCCCACAAAAATAAGCTATCAGCCAATAAACTGGAAAATAAAAAATGTTGCGCATCTCAGAAGATGGCAATGCAAAAATAATTGATTTACACACATGGACAAAATTGTTGGTACCCCTCGTTTAATGAAAGAAAAACCCACAATGGTCACAGAAATAACTTGAATCTGACAAAAGTAATATATAAAAATTCTATGAAAATGAACAAATGAAAGTCAGACATTGCTTTTCAACCATGCTTCAACAGAATTTTAAAAAAAAGAAAACTAATGAAACAAGCCTGGACAGAAATGATGGTACCCTTAACTTAATATTTTGTTGCACAACCTTTTGAGGGAAATCACTGCAATCAAATGATTCCTGTAAGGGCCAGTTCACATCTGCGTTCGGTTTCCATACAGGGGAGTCCGCTTGGGGACCCCCCGAATGGAAACCTATACGCAGAGAGAAGCGGTTTACATAAGGAAACCTGCGGACCCCATAGACTATAATGAGGTCCGTGTGGTTTCCGCTCGGTCTCCACACGACATGCGGAGAGAAAATTTCTGCTTGCATAATATAGCTGCATGTTCATTTTTGGAAATTAAATTAATGGATTAAAAATGCCTGCTACACCACCCAGTGGTGTAGTTTCCATAATGGGGTCATGTGTCTGCAGATTCCACTTTAATGACAACTCAGTGGCTCTGCAAAAGTGGCATGACATCCAAAAACCAAACTGTGTTACAAAAACCAAAACAGCGCTCCTTCCCTTATGTGTCCGACTGTGCCCAAACAGCAGTTTATACCCACATATAACATTGTTAAGTACATTATCCTGGGTACAACAGTGTCATACATGTGGGCATAAACTGCTATTTGGGCACACAGCAGGGTGCAGGTGTGAAGGAGCGCTATGTGCTTTTAGAGCGCAAATTTAGATTGCCCCCTACAAAGTGAGGTCACTTCTTGGAGAATTACAATTTACTGGCACCTCCAGAGTTCTGCAAAAACAACATGGCGTCCACAAAGTCCCTCTAAATCTACACTCCAAAAGCTAAAATGCGTACTGTCCTTCCCTTCTGAGCCCTGCTGTGTGCCTAAGCAGCAGTTTATGCCCACGTATACAACTTTTTGTACCTGGAATAGCCCACTTAATAGTTTTAGGATTGCGTGTCTCTGATGACACAAAATGGGCACGGAAATGGCATATTTCTATCAAAATGTAAATTTTCATTTTGTACATTAATGTTTGGGAAGCATTCTAGGGCTCAAAATGATAATACCCTTTTAGAAATTCCTTGAAGGGTATAGTTTCTAAAATGGGGTCACTTTTGGGGGGTTTCTATTATACTCTGCAAATGTGGCATGGCACTTGAAAACTTATACCAGCAAAATCTGACCTCCAAAAGCCAAATAGCACTCTTTCCATTCTGAGCCCCACCATGTACCTATACAGCAGATTATGACCACATATAGGGTATTGGGGTGTTCAGGAGAAATTGTTTAACAAACTGTGCAGTGCTTTTTCTACTTTAACCCCTTGTGAAAATGAGAACTTTGGGGATAAAGCAACGTTTTTGTAATTTTTCATTTACACATCCCAATGTTACTAAAATCTTTGAAACAGCTGTGGGTTCTAAATTCTCACTAAACCCCTTGATGAATTCTGGCAGGGTAGTAGTTTCCAAAATGAGGTCACTTTTGGGTGGTTTCCATTGTATTGGTACTCTAGGGCTGCGGTCCCCAACATTTTTTTCTCTGCGGCCCGGCGGTGGGGAAGGGCGGTTTAGGGGTGGGGATTTGGTCATATGGGGGCGGGGTTGTACAGTAAACAGCGCTTTAGACGAGACGGGTTGGCGATCTGGCGGGGACCTGATCTACAGCGCTGTACACCGAGGTCCCACGCCATTAGCTATGCTAGGAGCCACAGCACTGTGGCCAGATCGCCGACCCGCCTTACATAATGTGCAGGGAGCCGCCTTTACCGAGACCAGTCCGCCGCCCACACGGACTGGCAAAAGACTCCCAACGGCTCGGTCCACGGACTGGTGGTTGGGGACCCCTGCTCTAGGGGCTCTGCGAATGACACATGGCACCTGAAAACTATTCCAGCATAATCTGCTTTTCAAGGACCCAGTGTCACTCCTTCCCTTCCGTGCACTGCCGTGTGCCCAAACATAAGTTTACATCCACATATGCGTGTTTCTGTGCTCGGGAGAAATTGTGTAACAAACTTTGAGATGCATTTTCTTCTTTAACTCCTTATGAATGTGTTAATGTTAGGGCTAAATTTCCCCATGGTGGGACTATTAAAGGATTTATCTTATCTTTAATGAATATATTATTGCAAAAAAATATATCACCTCCATATTGTTTTAATTCCCATGAAATACTTAAAGAGTTAAACTTTCAAAATGCTGTTTTGAATTATTTGAGGGTGCAGTTTTAAAAATGGGGCGATTTATGGGGGTTTCTAATATATAGGCCTTTATAATCCCTTTCAGAACTTAAGTGGTCTCTAAGAAATTAGTTTGGGAAAATTTCTTGTAAATTTGGAAAATCGCTGTTACACTTGTAAGCCTTCTAACATCCAAAATAAATTAAAGGGTTATTAAAAGATGATGCCAATATAAAGCAGAGATATGGTAGATAATATGTATTAATGTATTTGGGTGGTATGACTAACTGTCTGAAAAGCAGATCATTTCACATTTTGTGAATTGTGATTTTTTTTTTTTTTTATCAAACTTCCTATTTTTTTTTTTTTTATAAATAAATACAAACCTATTGATAAATGTTTACCACTAACATGAAGTACAATGTGTCACAAAAAAAGCAATCTCAAAATCACTTGTGTAAGTTAAAGTGTCTCAAAGTTATTGCCATATAAAGGGACACGTCAGTAAATAGTGGAAATAGATGCAAGTGTGTGGACACATATTCGGATAAGTCATTTGTACACCCTGCTTATATTATTTTATTATATGGTGGACTAGATGTCATAATCACCAGTTACCTCTTGTCTGCTGATCTTCAGCACTATATAAAGCAGGACTAGTTATACTGACGTGACTACAGCATGCCAGATAACAGAAACTGTCCGAAAGTCACTTATAACTCCTGTAAAAAACATACATACGTCTTTGAGGAAGAAGCACTAAACATACATGTAGAAAATGTAAGAAACATATAACATTCTCCTAGCCTGGCCTGCTTTCCCAGTAGGCCCCGGAGTTACCAAGGTAACACAGCTCCCAGGTCTCCCTCCTCCTCCCATGATGCACCGAGACGGCTCCAAGTCCCCCCAGTGCGCCGCCATGTTGTCGGAGTGATAGGCAGCGGTAGGGAGACGGCTCCGGGGGCTGAGAGAGACATTGACCCAATCCGACTCCATCCTCCCGCTCCGCCCGTGAGTATTTTGTCTACATTACCACCTGATGGTGCCGTGAACTCCAAACTTTCTCCATTTGACGATATTTTGTGCTTTTACAGCTCCGGAAGGGGGAGACGGGTGTTAGAAAAGGGGCCGGTCTCCGCTTATGGTTCCTCCCCCTGCCCATGTTTTGAGGCCTCTATTGTTACGGGAGCAGCCGGGGGGCAGCAAATTAACGCGAGTACGTGGACTGAAACTGGTAGAATTTGACGTAAATGCTTCCGTGAATCGATGTTGAGTGTGCGAGGCCGACGGTACGGGCTCCCTGCAGGCAGGGCTGGCTATGGACTGCTTTGCTGGGCTGCTAGGCTGTGAGTATGGCAGCTAGTGATGTGGAGGCCCTAACACTAGCCCGGTGCGTACTGTGCAGGATGTGGAATGTGCTCCATATTGTGTGCAGCTTCTTTGTATACGTGTGTGGCAGGGTGCTAATGCTATTGTACAGGGCTGGGGTGCTCCCATCTGCCCCTGTCTGGCTGTTGGGGTTTTGTTCGGTAACCTATCTCTTGTGGGGTACATGGAGGTGGGGAAGCAGCTGTATGGTTGGTGGAGACGGGTTCATGTGTTGCCTTCCCTCTCCTATGAGATGAGCCCAGGTCTCTTGACTCCTTTGTTGTGATCCATTGCTTCGTGTATGGTGTCATTTGTGCAGATTAACTTTTTTTTTATTTACATAATACAAAGATACACAGTAGTGTAATAGACAGACAAAAACACCAAATATTGGCATGCAGATAAAAATATCTGTCAGCAAGGAAACAAAAGACCCTGTTTATGAGTGTGTACACATCCAGTATGTTTCCGTGCCACCATTCATACTAAATTTACACTTGTGTAGCTGCTGTATTCCTTCATACGTTGCTGACATCATGTGCCACCCTTCCATCTCCATTCATGCTGCATACCCCAGAACTTACTGTCATTGCTTTTCTACTTCACTCCTTACTTTCTGTGCTTTGAGGCTCAGTTTTGCCAGTTGTGATCTAGTTCTCAGCTAAGGGCCAGATAGGCATTGTTTCTGGAATATTGGCACTGGCTACTAAGTTCTGGATTTGGTTTATCACACCTTCGAAAGTTCTTTTCGTGCTGACCTTATTCAATGCATGAGTTGTATTTAGTATCAGAAACTGGTTTGGAAAGATGGTTGAAGCTTACTGTGATGGGGTGGTCTGTTTTTTTGGAGTTAAATATACATCTTCCATCCCAGGTTCATATTATATGATCTATTATTGAAGGAATCCATCTTGTGCCATCTTTTCAGCATATGGCTCCTTACTGTGCAAAATTCCCCTCTGAACCTGTTGGCATGTGTATTCTACTTCTCAATGCTCACACAGTTTGCAGTTTTTGTTCTTGCTGTCAACTTGGGCTTAAAGTTGTGGAGTGGCAGAGCACCATGTCCTTGTCACATGCTTCAGCCCATAACCACGATGATTCCTTTTTTCCCAACACGTGACACTTGCATTTTCGGCCTAAGCTCCTTTGAAAAATTAATACTGAACCTGTAAGTTGTTTTTTTTTTTTTTTTTTTTCTCAATGTGTGTATTAACCTAAACACTTAAAAAAAAAAAAAAAAATGCCACAGGGATTGTTGGGCAACCCTATGAAAGGTGAATGAGTGGCACACTAAAAAAGTAAACTGGGTACATGCGCACTTGAAAGTGTTTGCATTTAATCTGCACCAGGAGAAGAAAAGATTCAGAAAATTTTATTGACTTAAATGCTACTGTATTACATTACAGATTTTACACCGTGTGCATGAACCCTAAAGGTGTCTATGTATATTAGATAGAAGTAGGTTGATAACAGAACAAGCTGCAGCCATACACATCGTGAGCCATATTGGCCATTACTTTAGTTATCTATGGACATAAAGGTTAAAGGGAGTTTTTCATCAGAACTCAGCATAGCAACTCGGCCACACAGATTTAGGGGGTAGCTGCTTACCTCCTTTAGCAATAACAATGCCCACATTGCTCCAGGGAGCTAATTTGCATATTGACCATAACAGTGATATATTGATGAGAGGCACCAATTCACAAGGGGAAAAATACCTCTTGATTCAGGTGACCCTAACCTATCTGTGGGGTTGTGTTCTGGTGACAGACAATAATCCTTCTGGAAAGTTCTGTTGAAGAAAGGTTTTTCATGGACCAGTGATTATGAAAAAAACTTCTGTCCAGTGTGTCATGGGTTGGCTAAAACTGTTGTCTTCAACTGAAGAATGTTTCTTGTGGTTGAATTTTTCCATTTTCATCAACTTTTGTCTGTGTATGGACACCTTAAGGCTAAGGCCCCACATTGCAGAAAAGTAACTTTTTTTGTTGTTGCAGATATCTGCAGTTTTTTGAGCCTAAGACAAGAGTGGCTACAAAAGGAATGGGAAATATAAAAGAAGCACTTCTACTTCTTTCTTCTTATCAGAGAAACCGCAGCAAAATCTGTAACAAAAAATCTGCTTTTCTGCAATGTGGAGCCTTAGCCTAAAGATATTTTCCAGGACTAAATGTATGACCTACCTTAGGCTTGGTCATCATTACCAAATTGGCGAAGGTCCAATGCCTGGCACCCTCTGTGAACAGCTGTTTGAAGAGACCATGGTGCTTGGAAAACTGCCTCTTCCTTGACTAGGGACACCACGTTTGTTGGTCACTAAGCCATGCTGCAGTTCATTCCCATTCAAATGCATGTACATGGCTGTAGGTTATCTGACTCCCATCCAGTCTGGTATTAATAATCTATGGGTAGATCATCAATATCATAATTTAGGAAAACCCCTTTAAGTTTAGTTTAGAAATGTGTTACTGATTGTTATCTTCTGGGGTTGTTGGTTTATCTCTATTCATGTTTTCACTTTTATGGCAAACCTTAAAGAGTAAGGCCGCTTTCACACAGCCTAGTCTGTCGTGAAACTTGCTTTGTGTTGGATTTACCGGCATGAACACTATGCGGTGGGATGGACTTCTAGGATTAAATCTGCCCAGTGCTGATTATAAGTAGTTGTGCCACTACAGAAGCCTATTTCCCTCTCCTGTGGAGTATCAGACTTCTGGGGGTAAACCACTGGAACTCCCATCGATCAGGGGAACGAAAGGCTAGCTGAATTCTTCCTGTGGATGAAGGCCCGGGGCAATTGTATGACTTGCTCCATTCAGTTCTGTTGCCAGGACCGCAGTATCCGGCAGCATCATAGAAATCAGTGGAGTGTATGGGCGTTTCACTCACAGGGAAGATTCAGGAGGACTTTTATTCCTTGTTCTGATTGCTGAGATCCCAGTCATCAGATCTCCTACGACCTGACACCCATTCTTTACCCATCTTGAGATCTGTAGTCATGAAAATGGTTGTGTGCTGAGAAAAGGAAGTTTTTAAAGCATTCTAGATTCTGAAGTTTCACAAGCGCAGGGCTTGGGGATGTGCAACTTTTATACATTATAAATATATCATCACATATAATATAATGCAGGTCTGAACAGATCCTTATAGCCTAATTTGCTGCTGATGCCTAATTTTTGGACTTTTTTTTTTTTTCTATAGGTTACTTGCAAGTTCTTATTTCCAAGTTTACCACAAATTTCAGTTTGGCGTCTGCCTTGCTACCTAATTGTACAGTATTTTGTACATTAGACTGAGACCTCACTGCAGTGTTGGTTACATTTTTTTTGTTTGCACAAAGGCATACATTGTCTTGGATAGGTGTATGGAGATATAGGGGTAGACATTGTTTGTGAAGAATTCAGAATGTTTTGTGGTCCTTTTTAGAAATGTTAAGCTGAACAGTTATATAGATGTACAGATGTATACAGGCATGCTAAGCTGTAGCCCTTGTATTAATAAATTGTCATTTTTGGTCTATGCACCAAGTTCACGGGTCCAGTCTGTTTTTATGCCCATTAGTTCAGTGAAAAGAAATTGTGTTATGATTTTGAGCACGAAGTGTTAAACAACTATCTAGAGAGGTTCCTTCCTTTTATAGAATATTGCCTCGTTTGTTCTGAATAATTAAATTTTTTTTTTTCTTTTGTGCCAAATGTATTTTTTTGCTGCAATATTTTTGTATTGCCCAAAGATGACCAAAGTCTTAGGGGATGTTCACACATAGGAATTTGACGCAGAATCCTCCTGAAATTTCAATGGGAGGCAGTAGCTGATTTTTTCAGCTAGCAAAAAAAAGCAAGCATCCTGCTCTGCTTAAAATTCCTGAAGCAGTATTTTTCTGAGAGCACCCTCTTAGCCTCAAAGATTTGAGATTGTCATTATTGTGGCATTGACATTCATTTAAGTGTTTGGTGAGATCTGAAACCTGTCTATTTTCTTAAAATTTCCACTAAATTACTTTTCATCCCTGTGCAAAATACCAGATTTTCTCCAAAGAGATCAACAGTCTCAAAATTCTGCTCCCCTTGACACAGGATGTATATTGATTTAAGGTGTAAAATTCTGTCAGAGGCTCCTTGGCATTATAGACTGCTGCAAACTATTTCTCATTTATTGGGAGTACCAGTCTCCTCTTGCTAGGGAGCAATATGTTTGAGCATGAAAGAAATCAAAGCTATTTTTTCTTTAAAGTTATAATTAGTAGAAATGACTATAAAAAATGTATTTATTGCTGCATTTCCATAATTTTATTAAATATATAATTATTTTTTTGTGTTTTGTCACAATATACATGTAGTCTGTCACATACCTACATTGGTACTCAAAATAAAAACTAATCTTATTCTTCCAGTCTTTACTGCATGTCTTCTCAGTTTACTCTGTTCTGTACCTCTTCTTTTCTTTTTTTTTTTTTTTTTCTCTTAAATCCTCATTGCTGCACAGAAACACTGACAGTGACTACACCTGCTGCGTCTGTTACACGTATATACTCAGCATGTTCACTGATACAGGAAGTTATTGATACTTGCGTGAAGAAGCAGAAAGAAGGGAGGACTTTAAGATGACATGTCCCCTTTTTTTTTCTGTATACATTGTAACTTCTAGGATTTTTACATATAAAGGATAAAAAAATATATTTTATTTTTTTCATTTTTTTAAAAAAATGTGGGTTTCTCAGACCTGCCTTTAGGTCAAGATTTGCATTCTTTCCATCTATTAAAAATGGCAGCGTCAATTGCATTGGTATGATGTGGAACAAGGTTTGCATTCTTTCTTCCTATATGTACTAAGATTGAACAATGCATTGGATTTTCAATACTATTTCAATACCTTGAAGAAGCAAACCATTCAGTGCTAGTAATTTCAATAGTAAGCTGTGCCTGGCAGCAGGACCCATTGTCCCCTTTTCTACAGACAGTGGGACTTGCAGCTGCTAAGCACATCTATCTATTTCAATTGTATTGAACAGTTTGCTTCTCCAGAGAACATGGCACATGCACTGCCCAGCACCGATCATGTTCTCTGCTCAGTACCCTTCGCGATTCGCTTTTAGTGCAGGGCCAGCCGCATTACATGAGGAAAACTCCTTCCTACCTCTACCAATGATCTCTTGATTAATGGGATCAGTCAGAGGGACTCACTATGTATGAAAGAAGGAAAGAATGTCGCTAGTGACATGGGCAGTGTCTTGCCAGCACCATTAGGACTAGGGGTGCTTGCAGGTACATTTAAACCTTTCACCACTTCCACCAATTCTAGTTCTTATCATCTATTAATAGGTGCTACTCCTGAGTCCAGCGCAGTTGGAATTCTCCCTCCTGACAGTACAGAGCCTAAATAGCATTTCAGGCACCAAAGATAACCGCATTGATTGCTCAGGAATGGTGGGGGCTAGAGAAAAAAATTCCAACTGTGCCAGAATCAGTGGTGCAGCAGCTCTTTACCCGATGGACTGGCCTTTTTTGGAGGTGGCGAAAGGTTCTCTTTAATAACAGCCCCAGGCTGGTATTAGACAGTGATTAACTAAAGACTTATTCCATGGTTGTGTTCCATCCATGAAACCTGGTCTGTGTGCAGGTGGTATTTCCTGGGCTGACCACAGCCGATTGACTGTAACATTAACCTCACGGTAGTATGATACATCATAGAACAATATTTTTCTTTTGTGGGGGAGGGGGTGGGTTGTCAAAGTATTCTTTTAGTATTGATACTACACAAAGTCCAAATTCTGGTATTGTGCCAACTCTAGTTTGTACTTGCTGAAAGTGCACTACAAAAGATGCCGTCAGGGCTGCTGTGGTAAAGCTTTCCAATTCTTAATCTAAGATGGAGGCACCCTTTGAATTTTGCACAGAAAATGCCCTATATAACACAACATGTTAGGGCATGTAGTCACTATATTCAATAACTTGGTGATACCATCAATCACTGTAACAAGGCTTATTCTAATTAATTATTGCTGCTCTTTCCACATTGCCAGGTAATGAGCAGCTCTTCAGTCTGCTCAACCCTTTCCCGCTCTGTGACGTACTATTGTGTCATGCTGGGGATATAGTTAATGCTCAGTGTCGTAATAGTATGGCATTCTCATGCATTATTTCTGGGTCTCAGTTGTATTAAACAGCCAGGACTAGCTGAGCAGTCGGAAAATACTTACTCATGTGGCTTAATCCCTCAGATGCCTTGATCAATTGCGTTCACGGTATCTGTGGCTAGGGGGCTTCAGATCCCCTCTGATGAGATCATGGAGGCTGTGGGTTTGCCATGGTTAACTGGCCTCTTGGCTTCCTTTCCCTATTGCATATAGGGATTCTGTGTGCAATATACTGCAGTAAAGTTGTACATTGCATACAGTACATTGCACTGGGGATCAAGAAACCCCAGGTTCTATTTCCCTTTTAGGACAAGACAAGAAGGGGACAAAAAAAAGTTAGCATAAAAAAGAAGTCCACACTATACAAAAATAGTGTTATTTATCCCATACGGTGAACATTGTAAAAAAAAACAAAAAAAAACCCAGTGCGCTTAATGTGTTTTGGTCACTTCACCTCCCCCCAAAAAGTGATCAAAAAGTTGTACATGCCAAAAATTGGTACCAATAAAAACTTCAACATGACCCTCAAAAAAAGAGCCTTGATATAGCTCTATCAACAAAATCGTAGGAAGGTTATAGATTCGTAATGACCCGCCAGACAAAGCTGCCTTGTAATTTTTAATGCAGCATGAAAGTTGTAAAAACAAAATGCAAAAAATGATAGAATTGTAGTTTGTTTTCACACTGAGTTGTAAAAAAGTTAATGAAGGCTAATCAAAACATGTACCCCAAAATGTACATGTACCTCTAAAAGTACAACTCCTTTCCTAAAGAATAAGTCCTCAAATATCTATGTTGACAGAAAAATAAAGTTATGTATTTTGAAAGGCGGAGATGGAAAATATGAAAAATGTTGCCGAGCATGAACACCCAAACTGCACTACATTATCAAAGGGTTTATGAACCTAATCCCAGAAATCTAGAACTGAGACCAAAGCCCAGGAAAACTAAGGCACGCTCTAAAGCATTCCCCCCTTCATTTGCATGTGAATAAAACCACTATTTACATGAAAATGGGGCTCCAGACATTTCTTCCCGAGACTGCTTTCAGACAGGTGTATTTGCAACCCATAATACATGCTTAAGGTGATAATATTAATGTATTGTAAGGTTGATATGGATTTTTTTGTTTGTCAGAAATCCGTTAAAATTTCCATTCATTTCAATGGGATTTTATCTCGTGACCGTTAGTGTCCGTTTACACCCAAACTGTTACATGTCTGTTTTTTCGCAGACAAAAAATCCTACATGCAGGATTTTTGTGTCCGTTAAAAAAAAAAAAAAAAACTGTTTCATGACGGATGTCAAGCATCCGTTAAGTCTGAGTAACGGACAGGTGTCCATTACTGTCCGCTATTCTGTCTGTTATTATTGTCCGTTTTTTTTTTTCTGCGAATGCTCAGAAAGCAGAAGCAAAAAAATGGACAGTGTCCATTTTTTTTTTTTAACTGATCCATTAAATGGATCAGTTAAAAAAAAGGACTCATTAATTTCAGTTATTGTCCGTTTTTTTTTTTTTTTTTTTTTTTTTAATGGACACTATCATAACAGATATCCAACGGTAGTGTGAACCCTGCCTTAGAGAACCTTTCACCTCCTCCAAGTCCAGCTCTTTACATCATCTGATTCTGACACAGTTGCAATTTTTTCTGTAGCCACCACCAATCTCGAGCAATCAATGCTGTTTAGTTTTCATGCCTGATATGCTATTTAGGCTCTGTACTGTCAGGAGGGCAGTGTCAAGCAGGAGCAGGCAAGGGGTGTAATTCTGAGCTCTGATACTGGCTTCCTCTGAAGATCTGAATCGCGCCCCTTTGCCTGACACTGCACAGCTGATATTGCAGAGCTTAAATAGCACATTGGGCACCAAAACTAATTGCAATATTTGCTCGATAATGATGGGGGTTATAGAGAAAATTCCAACTGTATTGGAATTAGTGGAGCTGCTTGGTGGAGGTGGTAAAAGGTCTTCTTTAACCCCTTAATGACCTGGCCATTTTTTGTTTTTGCATTTTCGTTTTTCCCTCCCCACATTCCAAGAGCCATAACTTTTTTCATTTTTCAGTTCACAGAGTCACATGATGGCTTATTACTTGCGAAACAAATTGTACTTTGTAATGTCACTATTCAATATGCTGTGCAATGTACTGGGAAGCTGGAAAAAAATTCAGAATGAGGTACATTTGGAGAAAAACTGCATTTGCGCCAAATTCATATGGGTTTAATTTTTACACCATTCACTGTGTGGTAAAAATGACATGTTACCTGTATTCTGCGGGTCAGTACGAACATGGCAATACCAAATTTATATAGTATTTGTAATGTTTTGGTACCTTTTAAAAATTAAAAACTTTGCTAAATAGAAAAAAAAAATTTGCATCGCCATATTGTGTCACCTGTAACTTTTTCACATTTACATGTATGGAGCTGGGTATGGCATCTTTTTATGCAGGACAACATGACATTTTTATTGATACCACTTGGGGAAAGATCTGATGGTTAGATCACTTTTTATTCAATTTTTTTATAGGAGACAGTGTTGAAAAAACCGCTGTTTGGCCATTTTGATTTTTTTTTCCCCGCTACGCTGTTCACCATATGGGATAAATATTTTAATAGTTCGGGCATTTTGGAGCGCGGGGATACCTAAAGTGTTTATGCTTACTTTTGTTTATTTACTTTTATATCTGATCTAGGGAAAGGGGGGTGATTTGAACTTTTGTGGTTTTTTTAAATTTTTTCATACTTTTAAGAACTTTTTTTTTTATACTTGTATGATCAGACTCCCTAGGGACCTTGAAACTGCCTGACGATGACTCTGGCGTCGCGTAATAGCTGTAATGTAATGACAGGCCTGGGAGCCTTCAATAGGCTCCCGGCTGTCATGGCAACCAAACGCCGCCCTCCGATGACGTTCTGGAGGGCGGCGATCAGGTAAAAATGGCGGCGCCCTTGGCGGCTCCGCAATTTAGACGCCACGGTCTAAAGGGTTAACAGCCGCGATTGGTGCAGACACCGATCGCTGCTGTTAGCGGCGGGTCCTGGCTGTATTATACAGCCGGCACCCGCGGTGGATGGAGAGCGCTTAGCTCCTGAGAGCTCTCCGTACATTGTCATGCGACTCAGGACGTACTATTACGCCCTGGGTTGTTAAGGGGTACCTGAGTTTTCATGAAAGTTGAAATATCTGCAGGGTCTTCCTGGGCAATCTGTTCTATGACAGTATAAGCCTTCATACGTGGTGTCCTCTCATATGGCTGCAGCACATTTTGCATTTTTGTCTGAGGTTGTGGGCTGTAAAATAAGGAGCAGTTTGCCCCTTCCCTCTATCTTATGATGATTAGTTTGGTTTGTTTACATTTAATTCTGCAGACTGTAACTGCAGACCAGCAAACACATGGCTGAGAAAAAAGTGAACATATTATAGGACAGTGATGGCGAACCTTTTAGAGACCGAGTGCCCAAACTGCAACCCAAAGCCCACTAAATTATTGCAAAGTGCCAACACGGAAATTTCACCTTAAATTAACTTGCCTCTCCTGCATTCCCCATTACACCCTCTTGCTCACAGCCTGCACCCTGCATGTCTCTTCCCCCCCCCCCCCCCCACAATTCACCCTGCACCCCACATCTCTCCCCCCACACTACACCCTGCACCCCACATCCCACATCTCACCATGTTCCTCCACTGCTCAAGATACAACTTTTCTTCATGTAGAAGGACCTTCTTATAAGTAAGACACGCCTACCCCGTCATGTGACCTTATGACATCAGAAGGTCCTTCCAGAGTACAGTATTTAGCCTTTACTGATTTAGCATCTACCGTGTAAGCAGCGGTCCTGAGGATCGTGGCCTACACTGACAGTTTTCAGCTGTATGTGCATTTGCACATACAGCTGAAAAAGCGATCGCTCACTAACTGGAATCCTGTACCGGATTCCCCATTAGTGAGCGATCATGGCGACGGCGCACGTGCCAACTGAGAGGGCTCTGAGTGCTCTCTCTGGCATGCATACCATAGGTTCGCCATCACGGTTATAGGAGAGCCAAGAACACTGAACTGCAAATATAGGGCAAATACATGCAGGCATGACACAGGAAAAAGCTATTTATGAGCACAGAAAAGCTGCTGTGAATAACATCCTATCTGTATCCATTCAAGCAGCCAGAAGTAGATATACATACATAGACTTTTCTTACATGGTAAACTGTGAAATGTGCAAATGAAAGCATTTTTCAGGTGTGTGGAGGCTATTAGGAGAATCAACCCCTCCATTCTCTGAGTGAACAGTCCCTCCCTCTCCATTCACTGTGAACCTATCTTGATTTGTTAATGATATCTATGGACGGGACTTCATAGGTAACAGGGAGTGAACTGCAAATTATCTAGAAGGGAGACTCGTAGTGGCAAGAACTTTTTTTAGGCTGAGGCCCCACATTGCGGAAATGCAGCTTTTTTTTTTTTTTTTTTTTTTGGGTCAAAGCCAGGAGTGGATTGAGCAGAAGGTAGAAGTATAAGAACTTTCTAGATATTTCGCATTCTTTTTGTAGCCATTCGTGACTTTGGCTTAAAAAACTGCAGAAAAAAATCTGCAACAAAAAAAGCTGCGTTTCCGTAACGTGGGTCCTCAGCCTTAGAGAGTTTTTCAGGCAGAAAACATCAACATTTTTAATTAAACTGCAATACACTTTGGTTCAGAAACACATGAACTATTCAATGACTAAGACACTAAGTTGTTGGAAAGTTGGTGACCATTTAAATACACATGTGCTAGTTTGATCTTTCTGCTTTGAAATACGCGCATTATAGTCTGTGGGAGTGTTGAAAATAGACTCATCCCTATTTCCTCAGTTTTACATCTTTACTTGCATTTATTAGTGTTTTAGGTAAAAAATATACTTTTCTGCATATAAGAAATAATCCCAATGATTTTGAATACAGATGCAGCCTGTTTAATAAATCAAGCGCTAGCTTCCTTCATGTTTGTTTATTTTTCTAACATAAAAATCGTGCATGCAGGACTTTTTCTTCTTACAAAGTAAACAAATATGACAGAAGAAAGGCGTCTGTCATGTTTTTTTTTTACATTAGCGTCAGTGGGAATGGACACAAAACACATGGGGCTCCGTCTGCGTCTGTTTCTCTCTTCCTTTAATTGATGAGAGCAACAGACATTCATAATGGTAGTGTTCCCTTATACAATTTTCCAGGATACTTTCTGTATCAATTTCTCAGTTTTCTAGATTTCTGCTTGCTGTCATTCATTGCTTACTTCTAATGGATAAAAAAAAATAAACCATGGTTAGATGATGACACACCCAAGACATACTGTTAGGGGGCGTTCACGCTACCGTTGGTGACCGTCAGTAGTGTCCGTTGCTATTGTCCGTTACAAGATTTTAGCATCGGACACTAGCTGAACCGTCAGAAATCCATTAAAATTACCATTCATTTCAATGGGTTTTTATATTGTGTCTGTTTACACCCAATCCGTCAGAAGTCTGTTTTTTTTCGCGGACAAAAAATCCTACATGCAGGACTTTTTTGTCCGTTTGAAATAACGGATTCTTGACGGACAGCAAGTGTCTGTTATTTTTTTTAACATTGAAGTCTATGGGTAATGGACAGTAACTGATAGCCATCAGTTATTGTCCGTTTTTTTCTGCGCATGCTCAAAAAAAAAAAACAACACAAAAAAACGGACAGTGTTAAATGGACACTAACTGATGCTAATGTGTCCGAGTTTTTTTTTAACTAATCCATTAATTCAGTTAGTGTTAGTGTCCGTTAATGTCTGTTATGATAGGTGTCCGTTTTTTTTTTCCCCTTTTTTTAACGAACACTATCAGAACGGATATCAATGGTAGTGTGAACCCTGCCTTAC